>CATIWR010090938.1:0-21719 GCA_949677035.1 Omphalea diandra | reverse complement strand
TAAAGATTCAAAGTTGTGTTAACTCAAACCTTAAATTAACCAAGCCAATTTAAGATCAAAATTAATGAGTTTGTGAAATTATTAAGCCTTCACTCAACAATCTCACTAAGTCCACTCAAGAACTCAAGAAGAGAATTTAATCTCACAAGCAAAATTGCTAACAATAATAATATTGATTGAATTCCCCGCTCTTGGCAGAATATGAGGGCTATTTATAGCCTTACAATGCTTAATCCAAAACCAATTAGGATTTGGTTTACATTCCCTAACAGAATTCAATATTTCCTAATGTAATAAGGAAAAGGCAATCCTAAACTGAATAGGAAAACTAAAGAAACATTATGATTGGTCTACAAGATTAGACCAAGATACTTTCCTAACTAAAGAACAACTCTTCCTAAATAGAAAAGGAAAAGGATTTAACCTAATGACGAAATCCTAATGGCATTAGGAAATATTACCAACTAAGGAAATCTTGCAAGAATCTTTGACTTTGGGCCTTATTTCCTTGCTTACACCACTTAGGCTTCCTTTTACATGCCTTGGGCTTCTTTTTACTTGTCTTGGCTGAATTGGGTCATGCTTGGGTGCTCTCCACAAGTTAGGCTCCATTATATTAAATTTAGTGCTCCATTTGAAGAGTTTAAGCTCCCATCAGCTTTTAATTGGCTTCACACATCCTTTGCTCTTCTTAGGCTGATCAAAATGTAATTCCTTGTTGCTTGAATGCTCCAATTACATCCTTAAACTTCTTTAGCCTTCCCTTTATGATTGGGTGGTAAAGTTGAAGTGGATCCTTCGCTTTAGCCTTGGCTGTTTGCATCAATTCTTGTCTTGATCAAAGACGGGTGGTGACTCCACATTACATTTAGGGATTATACCAATGTGTTATCTCACCTTAGTCCCTCATTGGTCTCTACTTTGAAAAAAGGGCTTCTATCTAATGTGAAGCCTCAAGGGTCCCCTATTGACCCAAGTCGAATGCCATGACTAGGGGTTATTAGCAATGTATGGTCCCCTCATCCTCTCGAATCCTCTATTATTGATAAAAGGTGGGAGTTACAAACAAGATTTTGAGCACAATCGCAAATTCAAGGCCCTCATTGTACTATTACAAATTGATACTTTTGGTTTGGGGAATGTGCGTGCAACATACCAGAAAATGGTGATCACTTTATTCCATGACTTAATCCATAAAAAAGTAAAAGTTTTCTGTAGATGACATGATGGTAAAGTTTCAAACAAGGGAGGGGACACTTTAAAACCTTAGAAAGCTCCTAAAAAGAGTTAACCAATATAACTTGAGATTCAATCAGAAGCTGTGTGTTTAGGGTTGCATCTGCTAAATTAGTGGGGATACATAGTAAGTAAAAAGGGCATCGAAGTAGACCTAGATATGGTGAAAGCCATTCAGGACATGCCTACACCTAAGATAAAGAATAACGTTTGAGGCTTCTTAGGTCATCTCTAGTACATCATTAAGTTCATAGCTAGACCCATTTTTATCTATAAGCTAATCTTTAAATTGTTAAGGATAGACCAAGTGTTGAAGTGGAATAAGAAGTGTTAAAATTTTTTTGAGAAAATAAAGAATACATAACCAACTCACTAATGCTGAACCCCTAAAGTAGAAAAGCTTGTGATTCTATATTCAATAGTGGTAAAGAGCTCTATTAGGGCAATGTTAGCTCAAGTGCATGATACTAAAAATGAGCACGCCATTTACTATCTTAGCAAAAAGCTACTCCTTTATAAAGAGAGTTATAATCAGATAAAGAAGACATGTTTAGCATTAGTTTGGGCCATAAATAAGTTGAGTGCTACATCTAGTCATACTTTGTTGAGGTTGTTTTGAAGCTCGATCCAATCAAGTACTTGCATGAGGCCCCTTTCTTAATTGGAAAATTAGTAAAATGGTTGATACTATTGACATGGTTTGACATCAAATACATAAATAAAAAGGTGATTAAGGGATGAGCAATTGCAAAATATTTGGCTTAATAACCACTAATGGAAGGAGAATCTAAACTTCCTTAGTTTTCAAATAAAGGGCTAGGAGCCATTGAGCCTTAAGGTTGGAGGATGTAATTTGATGGAGTAATGAATAAGAAAATAACTAAAGTGGTATAATTTTATTGACACCAAAAGAAGAACTTTTCTCTATGGCCAAAAAGCGTGATTTCAAGTTGACTAACAATATGGTAGAATATGAATTTTATGCACTTAGATTGGAATCTTTAATGCATATGAGGATAAGGATGGCTGAAGTGTTTATGGGTTTATTGTTGGTCATCTCTTAAGTAACTGATGAGTGGCAGCTAAAACAGGAATGTATGGGCATATATTTAGATTATGTGATAAGGTTCCTATCTTCCATTTCTATTATCCTAAGAATCTAAATGGGACAAATGAAAACTAGAAATGTTTATGGGTCAATTAGTATAAATTTTAGATTTAAGGTATCAAATATCTTAGAAATGGGCCTTAACTGCGAGTAATTAGGTTTGCTACAGGTTTTGAAGGCTTTAAGTATTCATGTTCCCTAGTATCAACACAAGTTGGAATTCAGGTCATGACATGGAAGTATAATCATATTCTGAAATAAGGGTGGCCATGCATAAGTAAGAAGAATAAACATGCAAATCAATGTCAAAACCCACCTATAAAAAAGAAATCAAACACGTTAGTCATCATCAAAGAAATTAGAGTAAAACAATAACATTTTAAATGATATAATGCATCCATGATGGTGATTATACTAGACCTGTCTCCAAGTCAAGGGACTCAGCATGCCTGTATGTCCAAGTATCACATTATCCATAATTTGAAAACACATATGAAAAATGATAATGACAAATGAAGCATAAACACACATGTATGGAATATAGAGCATAAACGAAATGAAAGAATGGCATGCAAATGCATTTGAAGGATGAGGGAAGGCTTGAGCCAGTCATCAAATCATCATATTAGAATCTTAGGATCATTGAATCCTTATCCAAGGTTGCTCAAAATAGGTAGAACATCCCTATAAATACCACTAACTATTTAAAAGGCTAGGACATTAGCAAGTTTCAAACTTTTATATGGCTAATGATGTGCACTATTCATTAAACATGAAAAATAACAAGATTGGGGTCATGAAGTATCAAACTTTTTCCCATAGTTCCATCAAATGATCGAAAAAAAGAATATAAAAGGAATGAACAAGCTAGACAGCTAGCCACTCTTCCATGGTGATAAGGATTAAAACATGCAAAATAACTAATTGGCACAATAAATATTAAGAAGCAAGGGACTTATAAGGTCATTATAAATTTTTATCCCTTTTTTATTCATTGCCAACATGCAGTCAAAATAAAATATACAATGCCCAGGAAGAACATGAAGAAGAAAAAAAAAGTTAAGGGTTTTAAAATCATGAAAGCGAAGTCCTTATCTTGGTCCATGCTCCATTTAGTTAAATGATGTAGGTCATGGGTCCTAATACCTAAAATTTAAATGATCCTAGCAAGTGCACTAGCTCTCAACTATTAAAAATATATTGTTCCCACGAGGATTTAATAAAATAAGCACTAAAACTATAGTTTACCTTTGATTATTTGGACAATCAAATTAAAGGAGCAAGTAATTAAATTCTAAAAATTCAAAATAATTAAATTATAAAAATTTAAAGATTAAAAGCAAAGAAAAGGAAATCAATAAATAATTAAAGTTGCAACAGTCAAATTTAAAGAGCTAAGACTATTGGTCCACCTAACCACTTTAATGGATTTCGATTTATTAAATTCAACCAAGATAATTTATTATTTTCATGAGCTGAGATTTTTTCAAAAATTGCTTAATATTCCCTCCCAAGATATATTAATCCTACATTCAGTTAGTAACCCTTAGATCCCTTTATAGAGTTCTCAAAATCGAAAGCACATTAAATTTGTGAAAAACTAATAAAATTATATAAATCATATATATATAATCCTATATACCATTCAATTCACACCACAAATTATTTGATCAATTATGCATAATCCTTTCCCAATTCATTCACATAAAAATAAATAAATCAAAAGGTGATCAATCACTCAATAACATAAAGCACAATAATTCATGGACAGTATGCAAATAAAGATATCTAGATTAAATAAAATGAAATCAATCCATTGTTGTGATAAGGCTTCCTATAGAATTAGCTATAAGAAAATTAGCTCATGAATAAGAAAAGAAAACTAAAAAGAAGAAGAAGAAGAAATAGACTCAGGAGTTCACAATGGAAGAGAAGATTGTCTTCAATTGAGGTTGGTTGCCTTCTTCCCTTTACTTCCACATTTTTCCTCCTCCTCCATATAAGAAATCATACTCCTATTTATAGCACCATAATCTTTCTCAAAAATCTTCTAACCCTAGAGGAATTGACTTCCTATTTGGTTTTGGACAATATTAAATGAAGATCTCAATCTAAGGCAAATCTTCTAAACCAAATCTCTTAAATAAGAGATGATATTATGAAAATAAAACTGAAAAGTAGCTCATTATTCTTCTAAATTTGTTACCTTTAGATCGGTAAGCAGCACTTATGCCTTATCTTGGCAAACCTTCTGCCACATATTTTTCATCACCTTTTTTTTGCCTAAAATTGAAGAATCTTGCAAATTGATATGTAATCTTCCTTTTTCATCACCAATGCTCTTAAAATATCAAAATTTAAATTTCTTGAATATAAAATTCAATTAACATTAGAATTTAAGCACAAAATAGGAAAATTTTACCATAATTAAATTTATACTTTTATGCTTTATCAAATTCCCCATACTTAAGATATTGCTTGTCATCAAGCATACTTAACTTAAACTTAACAACCCTTCCAATTCTCCATCCCTTAATCTTCTAGTTTGTTATCAAATAATCTTGAATTATCAATTCATAGTGAACTCAAGTCCAATTGCAATCAAACAAAACAAACATTTTACAAATGAACTCTTTAAAACAAAGATAAGGGCTTCTTTGCCTTAATAACTTCTTTAAAATCAAATGCAACAAGATTCAAATAACCTCCCGATGCTTTCACTCAATATGCTCAAGTGTTTAGGGTATAAATAAGTGCTCAAATAAAAATAAAGGATGATATTACATAAGCTTGCGCCAAAAATCAAAAAGAGGTATAAAATGATTTGTAATGGGGTTTAGGTAATAAAAAAGATGTATAAAATGGGTTGTAATGGGGTTTAGGCAATCAAAAAGAGGTATAAAATGGGTTGTAATGGGGTTTGTGTTAAAAGGAAATTGTGTGTGAAAAATTATCATAGGAATTAATTTAATTGGCATGAATCTAACCTTTTCTTTCAATAACCACATCTAGAGCAATCAAAATATTTTTCTTTTCCTTTATTTTTTTTTTATTTTCTAAATTATTTCTAGCCTTTTGATGCAAAGCAAACATTTGTGATGAATGCCACCGATTACTTAGCATAGAACAAATTTAGAATGTCTTAGCATACTCATAAATTGGCAATTGTTGTAAACATAAACAATTGTAATGAACATCCCTGGTTACTAAGCACCAACATAGAGGAGTAGAATTTATTTTCCTTTTCATTTGTTTGATAATTTGCTCAAAAAGTGGTTCTTATTCTTATACCAACTCAATTAAAATCCTTTGATAAAAAGGGTAAAGGAAAATTAATAAAATATTCAAGGTAAAATTAATATGGTGTAAACAAAGAAAGGGTTGAGGCTCAACTTGGCTTTTCCTAAGGAAATATCATGAGGGTAGACTTTTGATGGCTTAAAAGAGCTAACTAGATACTTTTTTTTTTTTTTAATCTTTTTAACACAAAAAACTCATTAGTGTGGTCTCAAAGTGCATAACAAGGTAAGTTATAGAATATGCAACCCAAGTTTTAACAACACTCAATAAAAACATAATAGAGCAATGAAGAATCATAGGTTTAAAAGCTCACAACAAAGGTTCAATTGTATTGAATCTTGCTCATTTTACATTCAAATTAATTATCAAAGTAAAGAACCACTCAACCAAGTAAATTTAGTCATGCTTGCATCATTTCTAGTAATATTTTCTTGAGCACAAAGTTTATGCTAACTCAAAATCATTCAAAAATCAATTACAAAATAGAAGGAATTTCTCAAAGAGAATATTCTCAAGCAAGGATAAAAATTTGCTTGAATAAAAAAAAATGCAATCCAAACATGCAAAGCCTCCCCCACACTTAGAAGATACATTGTCCCAAATGTAAGAAAAGGAAAGAAAAAGAAAAGAAACTTACAAGGAATAAAACTTGTAAAAAGAAACAAGCAAAGAAAAGCTCCTTTAAGAGTAGAGCAGAAGACTATGGTGATGGGAGAAATGATGGTTGAAACCCCACAAAGACAAAGTAAGCTGCAAAATTTTGCTCCATCTTATTATTATTAGGTACTTCAGGCACTAAAGACAACCATCAATATCGGCCATTTAAGGTGCCACAGATATGAAGGGATGATCACTTACATTGATGTTGTCTTTAGCAATGGTAGTGCGAGAGCGCTTTTGGTGGCACACCAAGGGTGTAAAGGAAGGTCCCGAAGCTATAAAACTAAAAACACCATTTCGCTTCACAACAACTCTTATGCATTCCAAACAACCCATATCCAAAGGTTCCATTGCACAGGCCATATGCATGTCAATTGATTCAATATAAAAAAATTTCAAATTTAGAACAAGATAAGTAATATAGGACCCCGTACTTAATGATATACTTTTTATGGCTATGGTGTGAAATTGGGTGACTAACTATGATCCCAAATTAACTTTATTATTTAGCATGCACCATAGAAAATATAATTCAGTTTTGCTTAAAGTCCTAAAAATTAAAGGCAAGGAAACGCTAGATATATCCAAGAACTGGGTCATGAAGAAAGAAACTTTTTGATTGACTGGGATCATAACCAACATTATCCATAAACAAAGATTTCCATAGATAATAGGGTTAAAACTCAGCATTAAAATCACAACTAGAGTTATAATAAGTAGTGGTTTGTTCAAATGTTTCATCAACAAACCTAAAAGTACTATTAAATTTAGTAACGAGCATGGCAAAGTGTTTCCCTAATAATCGAAATTGAACAACTTTTGGTCTTTGTAGAGTGAGAATAGTGGGTGTTATGAATTGAAATGTGGGATAGAATTCCCTAGTGTGTTCAATGTATGTGAGGCATTGTATCCTAAAGTAAGGTTCCAACCAATATTTGCAATTAATTGATCAAATTGGTCCTTGGTAGACAAAAAAGCAAGAGTAGGGTGGTGAACATACTTACAAGGGATGATTTTATAGGTGTAAACTTGTTTATACCATTGTTGGGCCTCTTTATTTTTAAACTCTAAATGCCAACCAAACATTGAGTTAGAGGAAGGTAGAGCATATTTACCTTTGTTGATTTAAGAACTTTGATCAGGGTTTTGGTTCATTTGGCTACTACTTTCAATCTCACCATGATAATATTACCAAAATATGGAGGATGGAGGTGTGTGGGATTAATGGAATTGAAGTCCTTCTACTTGTTGGGTTTTTTTTAAAAAAATAATAGAATATATATATATATGAAGTGGGGAAGATGATATGCTACTTGGGTTTAGTTCGAGTTAGAGGCTAATGTGGAGCTAGTGTTATGGGTTGGTGGTGAGAGATGGTGCTCATCCGGTGTTGATGATTAAATCGATGTGAGGAAAGCATATCGGGGCTAAAGAAGATGATTGACGGCTTGAGTGAGAAATTGTCGGATCTAATGGCAGTGTTTGGGTGGGAGGTCAACGTGGTGAGGAGATGGACATCAAATTGAGCGTGATAAGGAGCATATCAAACTGGTGCAGTGTAGTTTGCCTTAGAAAGAAGTGGAGACTGGCAATTTGCGATAGTGAAAAGAGAGTGGCAGTGGCTTGCTTAGAGGGAGAAGAAGATCGAAGAAGGAAGAGTTAATCAGCTATGGAATTTTTGTTGGAGATAGAAACACAAAAGAGAGTTAAATAAAATTAACCAAAGTTAAAAAGAAATATTAAATAATGCTAAGAAAAATTTGAGCAGAAGATTTATGAGTAGATCGGGGCATGCCTTATTTTTGCAAAGGAATACATAATAAGTCATGGGCTTGCCTTATGCTTGGTAAAGATTTAATGCAATAGGTTGTGGGCTTGCCTTATGGTGACTAACAAATAAAAACAAACCAAAGATTTATTGTGATAGACTATGGGCACGCCTTATGTAGACAAGTGAATGGTTGCATCTGGGTAATAAACCATAGGCACGACTTATCAAAAATGAATATTTGATTGAATTTTTTAAAATTAATTTAAAAAACAAGCCCAAAAGATTAAAAATGCAATAAAAAATAGAATTCAATGAAAATCAAAAGAAAATTGTAAAAAATAAAATCAAAGCATGAAATTATAAAAGTAAAAATATTGGGTAGCCTCCCAACAAGTGTTCTTTTAGAGTCATTAGCTTAATGTTGCTCCCCATTTATTTTTATGGATTTGGGAATGAAACAAAGGTTTCATAGTCAATGGGTTGGTCCCCTTCGATATAAGGCTTCAAGCATTGTCCATTGGCTTTAAAAGTGCCTCTATTACTATTGTATCAGTTAATCGCACCATGAGGGAACAACTTAGCTAGCTCAAATGGTCCACTCTATTTACTTTGTAACTTCTTAGGAAATAATTTGAAATCATAGTTAAAGAGAAGAACTTTATCAGCTTCATGAAAGTCATTCTTTATAATGCGCACATCATGTCATGCCTTCATTTTTTCTTTGTAAATTTAGCCATTCTTATATGCGAAATTTCTCCATTCTTCTAATTCATTGAGTTCTAATTTCCTTTTATCACCTACATTTCCTAAATAAAAATTCAAAAGTTTAATTGCCCAATAAGCTTTATGTTCTAATTCCATAGGTAAGTGGCAAGCCTTACCAAAACATAATCGATATGGAGACATACCAATTGGGGTTTTAGAAATAGTGCGGCAGGTCCATAGTGCATCATCTAATTTTAAAGACCAATCTTTCCTAGAATCACTAGCTATTTTTTCTAAAATCTATTTTATTTCATAATTAGAAACCTCTACTTGTCTACTATTTTGAGGGTGGTAAGGGGTTGCAATTCTATATGTAACACCATATTGGTTCAATAATTGCTCAAATTATTTATTACAAAAATGCTTCCTCCCATCACTTATGATAGCTCTAAGTGTACTATAATGGGTGAATATGGTTCTTTTTTAGAAATTTGACAACTACCCGAGTATCATTACTTGGATATGTAGCTGCCTCCACCCATTTACTCAAATAATCCACAACCACAAGTATATAATAATTATTAGCAGATTTAGGAAAAGGTCTTATAAAATTAATGCCTCAAACATAAAAAATTTCACAAACAAGTATGTTTTTTAAAGGCATCTCATGGCGTCAACAGATATTACCTATTCATTGACAATGATCACAAGCACTTACATAAGAATGGACATCTTTAAAAAGTGTAGGCTAATAAAAACCACTTTGGAGAATTTTTGTATTTGTTCTTGATGATCCATGGTGACCTCTAACTTCCTTATCATGATAAAAACTAATTATACTTTGGATTTTATCTTGAGGAGCACATCGTCTTACCCTTCCATCTCCACAAATTTTGTACAGATAAGGTTTATCCCGCAAGTAGTGCTTGACATCAGAGAAAATTTTCTTATTTTGTTGACATGTGAAGTGAGATGGCACCACTTTCTCTACTAAAAAATTCAAAAAATAAGGAATCCAAGGTTCTTTGTTAGTGTTAACAACATACAATTGCTCATCGTGGAATTCATCATACAAAGGAAAATCATGCATATTTTCTATATAATTTTCATCAAGCCTGAATAGATGATTAGCCAATATATTTTCACTGCACTTTTTATCTTTGATTTATAGGTCAAATTATTGTAGCAACAAAATCCATCTCAACATCCTAGGTTTTACATCATTTTTAGCAACTAAATATCCTCAAGTAAATATCTTAAAGTAGAATGATCAGTAAACATAGTGACTTTAGATAAGAGCAAATAAGATCAAAAATTTTCAATAGCAAATATTACTGTAAATAATTACTTCTTAGTAGTGGAATAATTTTGTTATGTGTCATTCATGGTCCCATTTGCAAAATAAATGGTATGAGAATTTTTTATCTTTTCTTTCCTTAAGACAACACTTAAAGCATCATTACTTGCATCACACATGATTTCAAAGGGAAGATCTCATATTGGAGTTAAAACAATGGGAGCTCAAATCAAATTTGTCCTCGAGAGTGTTGAATGCATGCTAACAATTATCATTAAATTCAAATGTTACATCTTTTACCAAAAGATTTATCAAGGGTTTAGCAATTTTAGAAAAATCTTTAATGAACCTTCTACAAAGAATTGCATGACCAATAAAACCCTAACTTCTTTTAAAGATTTAGGTGGATGAAGTTTTTCAATTAGTCCTGCCTTAGCCTCATCAACCTCAATGCCTTGAGAAGATACTTTATGCCCTAGAACTATTCTTTCCCTATGAAATTGCCAATGAAATCACCGAGCAAAGATATCATGCAATGCTAAAATGTAACCGGTGCATTACATAACTCGAATGGCATCCTTCTAAATGCAAATGTTCCATATGGGCAAGTCAAGGGGTTTTTTCTTGATCTTCAAGTGCAATTGTTATTTGAAGATATCCAGAATAACAATCTAAGAAACAATAAAACTCATGCCCTATAAGTTTTTTAACCATTTGATCAATAAAGGGTAGAGGGAAGCGATCTTTCCTAATGGTTTCAGTTAACTTTCTATAATCGATACACAACTTCATCTGGTTATTGTCCTAGTGGGAATTAATTTGTTATTGTTATTTAACAAAACAGTGGTCCCACCTTTTTTTGGTATAACTTAAAACAAGACTTATCCATGATGAACTAGAGATAGGATACATAATACCTACTTCGAGCAATTTAAGAATTTCTTTCTTCACTACCTTTTGCATTTTAGGATTTAACCTTCTTTATGGTTGTGCTTTGGGTTTAAATCCATCCTCCATCAAAATTTTATGCGTGCAAACTAAGGGACTTAATCCTTTTTATGTTAGTAATGCTCCAACAAATAACTAGGATGTGTTCGTTAAGCACCCTTTTAAGCTTTTCTTCTTGTGGACCTGCCAATTTAGAAGAAAAAATCACAAGTTTGAACTTTCTCTCAAAAATATATATTTTAAATAATAAGGCAAAGGTTTAAGTTCTAAGGTTAGAGGTGTTTCAATAGAAGGTCATAGTTGTTTAGTAGGAGTTGATTCTTCTATAGGTAAAAATTTCCTTTGCTTGTCCTGCCTCCAAATAATTAAATGTGTCCTTATGTTCTTCATCTAGGACTTGTGCATCATCATTAGAATTAATAAATATCTTTTAATCTTAATGTATTTGGTTCAACTGCATAAACATTAATACAATCAATCATATTTATTCAATGTTTAATTATTTTAGGATGTTTATGGATTTAAACATATTAAACATTACTTCCTCTCTATTGACTCTAAGAGTAGGTAAACCTTGTCATACATAAATCAAAACATTACCAATAAGAAGAAAAGTTCTACCTAGAATTAACGACATTGTTATATCTTCCTTCATATCCTACATAATAAAATCAACTAGTATAATAAATTTGCTCACTTGAACTAAAACATCCTCTACTATTCCCCAATGATATTTAATACATATATCAGCTAGTTGCAAAGTAATAGTAGTGGGTGTCAATTCATGCAATTCAAGTTTTTCAAAAATTGAGTAAGACATTAAGTTCAGGCTAGCACCTAGATCACACAAAGATTTCTCAAATGTAGTGTCTCCTACAGTGCAAGGGATAGAAAAACTCTTTGGATTTTAAGTTTTAGAGGCAATTTGTTTAAGAGAATTTTTTAACACTCTTCATTAAGCTTCACTATCTCATGTTCTTCCCACTTCCTTTTGTTGGAAATCACATCCTTAAAAAATTTAGCATAACTTGGCATTTGTGAAAAAGCATTAAGAAGAGAAATATTAACATGTACCTTTTTAAATGTTTCTAAAAATTTCTTAAATTTTTTATAGCTTTCGAAACTCTTTTAGGATAAGGAAAAGGAAGTTGAATAACATATAAATTAAGTTTAGGTGTACTCATTATGGTTTTGCTTAATGCTTCATGTATCTTGTCATGTTCCTCTTTCTTTTCTCCTTTAATTTCAATTATTTCTCTACTTTGTGAAGTGATAGCACTTACTTGTTATTCTGGATTCTTCTCGATATTGATAGGGAACTGACCTTCTTTTCTTATGGACAACATATTAATCAACTGTGCCATTTAAACTTCCAAGTTCCTTATAGATGTCTCATGATTTTGAAATTTTATTTTGGCGCTATTGATGAACTTGGTAATTAAATCCTCCAAATTTCTGTTCTTTTCTTATAGTGGTGGTTATTATTAAAATTTAAGGGGTGCCTTCGGTTGGCTATTATTCCAAGAAAAATTTTGATGGCTCCTCTACTATGGATTGTATGTATTTGAATAGGGACTAAAGTTCAACCTACAACCTTGAGAAACAAAATTAGCACTTTCATTATTAGAAACAAAAAGATTTCTTACCTGACAATGAGAGCTTAGATGCCCTATTTGGGCACATAAGTTACATGGTTCAAAGATGAAACATTCATGAGGGTAGTACCAAGATTATCTAATTTTTTATTTAAATGAGCAATTTGAGTGGATAAAAAAGTAAAAGAATCAATATTGTGCACTTCATGTCCCCTATGATCAGCTCTATCATTATTCCATTGATAACTATTAGAAACCATTTCCTCCACTAGTTCAAAAGCTTTGATGGTAGATTTTCTCATAACCATACCATTTACAGCTTCATCAATTATTGAACGGTTAGATAGAGTCACACCATTATAAAAAGTTTAAATTTGGCGCAAAACTGGTATTCCATGGTAAGGACACTTCCTAAGCATTTCCTTAAATCTTTCCTAAGCCTTATATAATCTCTCTCTCTCTCTCTCCAATATTGAACAAAAGTAGCAATATCATTTATTCATTTAGCTATTTTAGAGGGAGGAAAATACTTAGCTAAGAATTTTCAAGTCAAATAAACCCATGTAGTGATAGTACCTAAAGGAAGTGAATTAAGCCAATCCTTAGCCTTATCTCACAAATAAAAAAGGAAAAAACCTAAGTCTAATAGCATCAATAATAACTCCATTATGTTTGAAAGTGTCACAAATCTCTAGAAAATTGACAATGTGTGCATTAAGATCATCACTTTACAGCCCACTAAATTGAATGATGGTTTGAATCATTTAAATGAATGTTGGCTTGGATTGTTGACTTACTAATGCTAGAAGTAGCCCCATCAATTGTTGGACAAGCATACTCCAAAAGAGTCTAATTGGCATTTTCTAGATCTGCCATTCTAATTTCAGCTTATTCTTGCACTTTACCTTTGTTAGCCCTCCAGCGCATATGAAAAGTTCTTTCTATTTTAGGAGCAAGTTCTATTAGTTCCTCACCACTGGTGCATGTCATGCTCCAATCAATTTGAATAAGCAAAAATTAATGGCTACATAAACAAAAAGATAAGAAAATCGAAATTAAGTAAGATTTACAAGTTCTAATATTATTTTAGAACTAAATCCCTAGCAATGACACCAAAAACTTGATAGCTAAAATTTATATGATCTTAGCAAGTGTACTATTTATCAAGTAGTAAAAAGATATTGCTCCCACGAGGATTTAGTAAAAAAAAAGTATTAAAACTATAGTTTACCTTTAATTATTTGGACAATTGAATTAAAGGAGCAAGTAATTAAATTATGAAAAATCAAAATAATTAAATTATGAAATTTAAATATTGAAAGTAAATAAGAGGAAATCAATAATTAATTAAAGTTGCAACAATCAAGTTTAAAAATCTAAGACTATTGGTCCACCTAACCACTTCAGTGGATTTCAATTTATTAAATTCAACTAAGATAATTTATTATTTTCATAAGTTAATTAACATTGGAATTTAAGCACAAAATAGAAAAAATTCACTATAATTAAATTTATACTTTTATGCCTTGTCAAGGCCCATCCCTATTTTGCGATTAAAGCTCTCAAGACAATAAACCATAAAAATGAAAATAAAAATGAATAAAGAAGAAGAATAAGTTAGAAAATATATTTCTCCTCAGTTAAAGTGGATTATACAAATTAACTAGTGATCTAAATAGTATACTTAATGGTCTGCCCAAACCACAAACAAGTCTGTATATACTACTAGGACAGATTTTGCAAAATAAAAAGAGAAGAAAGGAGAATAAAATGAAAGACTATGGATGCCTTAAATGATCTTTTTACCTTGTCTTATCTTTAGAAGCCTTAGGGTTTTGATCAATCCTCCAAAATACAAGGGAAATGCATAAAATCAAGTCATAAAAGCTTTAATTCTACCTTAGATCCTTAGGTGAATGGTTTGAGTGATAGGGTTTCTCTATTTAGGTAGGCTGTATAGCAATTTTGTCAGGCTAACCCTAGGTCAAAATAGCTTCACTCTCTCTTTCCCTTTTAAAAGGTATTTATAGAAAGGAAGTGGTGGTGAGCCTAAGACAAAATGGCTCAAGTTTAAACTTATACACAACCCTTAACAAATGAGATTAAGGATTGTACCAAATTAGGGTTTTCAAGTGGTATGTATGATAAAGATGTTAGTTGTATAGACTTGAAGTTGGTTATATACAACCACCATATGAAAGTCAACAATTGACTATTCCATAGTCTTTTTTTATTATTATTATGACTGGGAACTTTGTTATATAACCAAGTGAGCCTATTTTAATGCTATGTATGTTGGCTATACTGGCATTTAAATGTTTTCTAATGGTCTTTGAGTTGGTCTTGCATGGGCTTACTTTGGGATCAGTTTAAGCTTGATCCTAAGTTCCTCTCAATCCTCATTCCCTTATTTTACAACCTTTTCCTTACACCTTTGGGGATGGATTCTTTTAGTTCTCTTCATGAAGCTTACATCTTAAGGCAAAAGATCTAATGCTCACCATTTACCCCCTTCTTTATGGGGCTTGAAAAATGACATTTGAGGAATGACAATTGCATAAGACACAATAAAAGCATTGCTAATGCATAAACATTAAAAATGTTGTCAAAGGATACTCCTTAGTAGCTCTTCTAGTAGGTACTAAAGTTCTTTGAACATATTAATAGCTTTCTAATAAGTTTTAAGCTTATTCTAATAGCATTCTAATAGGTACCAGTGTTGATTATTCATCCCCAGCAGCTCTCGAACAGGTACTTGGTGTCTTAGCTGCTTTTTAACGAGTATTAAGCTCTTATTGGTAGTTTTCTATCAAGTACTAGCATTGATTGTTCATGTCCATCAGCTCTCAAGCACGTATTAGGTGTCTCAGTAATGTTTTAGTAGGTACTAAACTTTTATCGGTAGCTTTCTAGTAGGTACTAATGTTAATTGTTCATCCTCAACAACTCTTGAGTATATACTCGGTGTCTTAGTAGCTTTTTAGTAGGTACTTTTATTAGCATGGAAAGTTGATTTAGTTAGCTTTTTGGCATTCACTAAGGAGGATTTTTTGTCATATCAACCTTTCTACCCTTTTGTTAGGTACAAATTTAAATGTGTATAGTTGTTCAAGATTGAAAATGGTTCAAGAAACTTTCTTGCAATCATTAGGGATAACCCTTCTTTTTAAATGATTATCCTTATGTGTATTTATTCAAAAGCCCTTCTAGCATCCACTGGGGATAAATCTTAATGTCCTAAGCATAAATTTGCAATTTTTATAGAGTTATTAGATTTTAAACTAGTTTTATGAACTCTGAATGGCCTAAGGGTGGTTTCGTCATTTTGCTATAGTCTTTTTCTCCCTTCTTTTTCTTATTTTATATGCATTAGTTTAATGGTTTTTACATATAAGTGGCTTGTTTATATAACCAACTTAAACAAAGATGTGAAGTATAAGTATAATTTCACATAACAAAGTGGAATTAGTTATCTATATACCATATAAATAATCCTTATTGTATAACGAGCTGAAACCAACCCTAGCCTCATTTGTACTATTCTCTTCTTCTCTTTTCTCTCTCTCATTAGCAAATCCTCTAAACTTAAAGCTCTAAGTTACCTTTGCTTGGATTTTCTATGGCAGATTTTGATGATGCAATGTTCGATGCTCACATCGATTTTCCTGAAGGGAACATTATTGTGTATGATGTGTTGTGACCCTTGAGGACCACTTAGAGATTTGGTTCTATGTTCACCCTCACATGTTTCTTACCTAGATAGTGTCAAAGGGTCTCAAGATGGGATAAGACATAACAATCATGTACGAACTCTATTCTCATCTAGCTAGCGCGACTTTGGCAGTGCTAGGTTCCATTTTTTTCATTTCTTCTTTTTTTTTATTTTTTTTTATCATTATTTATTTTTCCTTTTCTTTTTCACTTTCAACAATTTTGACTTTTAGGTACTACCACATAATCTGGTTTTACATGCAAACATTAGGTTAGTTCCAAATTTTAAATCAGACTATAAGCCACTTACCTTTAAAATCTTAGAATTTATTCATTAATCACCCATTAGCCAACTGTCTCGATTTGCATACTTTGTTTGTTTATTGATTCTTGTGCATAAAAATTGCTTGAGTTAATTAATGAAATGATCATGGAAAATTTAAATGTGTACTTATGAGGTTTGGCAATTTATTTATATTTGATTTCCTTGCCAAAATTTGCTTGGATTGTGCCAATTCTTATAAATTTTTGTGAACATTCTAAATGAACCAAAATTGGAAAGTTTGTAAAAGTTTTGGAATCAATTTATTTTTGTAATTTTCATGAAATTTCATTGTTTCCTATAATGCTTGCGATTTCGGTAACCATATTGTGAGCATTTGATACAGTAGGAGCTTAGTAATTTTTAATGTGCCTTCTAGTTCTTTATCATGTCCCACATTTACCTACATATAAAAATATGTAAATTTTGTTATTATTTTATGTAGAATCATATGATTTGCTTACCTGAAAATTATGATTTGATTTTCTTTCTTTGCTTTTGCTTGCTCGAACTGTTATGTTTTTAGAATGTCTTTTTTTTTTTTTATTGTGGGTATAATTGTGATTTCCCATATTATGATGGCTTTTCAGTTTCCTACTTTTTTTCCATGTTTGGTTCAATCTTTTTGTCTTTGCCCTTATTTTTGTTGTGTAATTTTGATTCCTCTTTTTTTTTTTTCAGGGTGATGTCTCTTTTAGCAAGGGGAGCGAGGCCATCATACTTGCTAGGCTTTAACTGAGGCGATTATGATAACTTATGATTACATGGCTGGAAGAGACTGAGCTCTTACCTTTCTTATAAATCCTTCTTAAAAGTCTCAAGAGAGTGACATGACCACCATGTAGACTATGGTAGAGTGGTGGACGGACACCACACACACTTTCTAATTGCCTAAGATAGGGGACCTGACCTTCACTTTTGGGGACTTCACATTCATGAATGGTATTAATTGCTTTAGGATCCCACTACAAATTAATGTAGAAGTCTACTATCTAGTCCTATAGAGGGACTATAAGCATCGCCTACTCTGGTGTGTCTCCATCATAAAGGCGAACCTTACTTTCAAGCGCTCTAGCCTAAAGAATGATGCTCTTAATGCTACAAAGGTAGCCCTCAAGAGGTGATTGACTAGTTGGCCAATTACTTCCTAGTGTAAAGTCTCACACAAACTCTATTCTTCAACCCTGGAGACATGATGAAGATATGCCTTTTATCAACCCTTGAGGGCCTCAGCATGGTTCATTACATTAATTGATGGCCCATTTGTACGCTACTTGGATCACTATTATTGTGGCTGTCATATATGAAAGGTCCTATTAGCTACTAAAGGTAATTAATGTTCTCAAGTCCTTTTTATTTTTATTTTTTTTTTGTCTTCCTTGCCTTTTTATCTGACTAATGATGTGTTTTTTATAAGATTAAGTGGAGTTAAGGCTACAAATGGGCAATAACCCTTAGGAAAATATTGAGGGTTGTTATCCCTGATTCACGAGATGGATCTTCATACATCATGAGGAGTAGTTTGTTGGGCTAAAGCGCAACTCCCTAAATACAATAACCATGGCTCAGGTACATTTGATAGATGAAAAAAAAATTAATTGTCAATTTTATATTGTTAAAGGATTTGGCCATTAACTTGTAATGATATGTTTTATTATTTTATTTCTTTTTGTAACTTCACCTGGACTGAAAGGGGTTGGTCAACACATGACAACCTTGTATGGTCAAGGTTGATGGTCGCTCCTATAGGGCAATGCTTGTTAGTAGGGCTCTCAATGTAGGAGTGGTATCTCAGAGAGAGTATTATTGTGGGGTGAAAGTTTATAGGGATAATCAATGCCTTAACGTTCACCTTTTGATATGTTCTTAGCATCATATCTTAATGGAGATGAGTACTAGTGAGCTCTTGCACTAAGAACTGAGGAGCAGCTCATGCCATGTGGCGTAGGATATGGTCGAGGCCCTAATGAGTATGATACAAATGGACAAGGTAGTCAATTGAGCATTTCATCACCATGGTTCATATAGGGAAGGTGTTATGTCATGGTGTGTAGGGCACGATAGCCGACTTGAAGAGGAGGCCTACAGAGCATGCTCATTTAGTTAGGGGCCATAAGTAAGCCCATGTTACTAAGGCTATTAATTAGGAGGCTGTTATAGTTGGTGATCTAGACCCATTCCATGACATCTTAGTGGAGTTGTGCATGAATTCATTGATAGCATCCATGATGGCTCTAGACATCACCCAATGAGCATGCACATTGGAGCTAATGGGCATGACATATTTTGCTTTTTCATATATGCTCAGTTGCTTATTCTTGGTTG
The DNA here is from genome assembly GCA_949677035.1 of Omphalea diandra. Taxonomy (NCBI): domain Eukaryota; kingdom Viridiplantae; phylum Streptophyta; class Magnoliopsida; order Malpighiales; family Euphorbiaceae; genus Omphalea; species Omphalea diandra. The sequence goes on along the minus strand of CATIWR010090938.1, from coordinate 2,741 downwards.
ATAGTTAATAATGTTGTATTTTATTTATAAATTATCCGTATCTAGGTTGAGACTATGTTTGATCTCATAACTATACTAAAAAGGATTGTTACCCAACTAAGATATAGGTTAGTAAAAATGCAAAGTATGTATGCATGAGCTTCACGCATTAAGAGGATTTGTCTATTAGGCTTAAATATTATTGCTTTAACACACTAACCGTGGCTTTAGTATGTTTGATTTATGAAAAATAAAAAATTAATAATTAATTATATATTATTCGAGGATCTAGTAAAATACCTATAGTGATATGTTTTATTATTTTATTTCCTTTTGTACCTTCACTTGGACTAGAGTTGGTTGGTCGTAGACATGGCAACTTGAGGTAGTCAAGGCTGAGGGTTGCTCCTATAGTGATGCTTGTTAGTGGAGCCTTCAATTTGAGAGTGGTATCTCAAAAAGAAAGTGTTGTTGTAGCCCGATGGCCCAAACATGTGATCAATACCTCTGCATTCACCCTCTAATATGTTATAAGTGTCAGACCTAAAGGGTATGAGTCCCAATAAACTCTTGCATTGAGACTTAGGGAGCACCTCATAGCAAGTGGCATAGGATATTGAACGTGCATGGTCAAGGCCTTGATCAACACGATCGTAGTGAATGAGGCGGTCATTCGAACATTAGCTCACCATGAGGCTCATTATAAAGGCAGTATTGCATCGTGGTGCACAAGGCATGATAGCCCATTCGAATAGGAGGCCTATAGAATATGCTCCTTTATTCAGGGCCTATAAGTTGGCCTATGTTATTGAGGTTACTGGTAAGGAGCCTATTGTACTTAGAGAACTATACCTCTTCCCTGACATCTTAGTGGAGCCATGCATGACCTCATTAATTGGGTATATAATGGCTTTGGATATTACCCGGTGGGCATGCACATTTGAGCCAGAAGGCATGACCCATTCTGCTTTTCTAGATTTCTTATGCTCATTTGCTTATTCTTGGTTGTCAGTTATTGATGTTGTATTTAGTTTGTAGATTCCTCACATATAGGTTGAGGCTATATTTGACCTTATATATGCACTGAAGAAGATTGCTATCAAGTAGACTAGTGAGATCTAGGTTAGTAAAAATCCAAATTATGAATCCATAAGCTTCACACATCATGACGAATCGTCTGTTAGGGTCAGAAGCAATTGGCTAAACACATAGACTATGGCTTAGGTTTGTTTGGTCTGTGAAAATAAAAAATTAATTGCCAGCTTTATATTATTTAAGGATTTGATGGAATATTAAAAGTGATATGTTTTTATTATTATTTTTCTTTTTTGTAGCTTCACCACATGGCAACTTGAGGTAGTCCAAGTTGAGGGTCGCTCCTATAGGTAGCACTTGTTAGTGGAGCCCTTAATTCAAGAGAGGTATCTTGGAGAGAAAGTGTTGTTATGGTGCAAGGGCCTAGACATGTGATTGATGCCTCAATGTTTGCCCTCTACTATGTTATGGGTGTTAGACCTAGAGGGGGTGAGCACCAGCAAGCTCTTACATTGAGACCTCGAGAGTATCTCATGGCAAGTAGCATAAGATATTCAGTGTGCATGGTTGAGGCTTTGATGGGCATGATTCTAGTGGATAAGGCTATCATTAGGGCATTCCCTCACCATGACCCTCACACTCGAATGGTGTTGCATCGTGGCTGTGGTACGCAAGGCACAATAACCTACTCGAAGAGGAGGCCTATAGAGTCTGCTTTTTTAATCAACGGTCGTAAGTGGTCCCATATTATTGAGGCTATTGATCAGGAGCCTACTATAGTTTCCAAGTTGGACCCCTTCCTTGACATCTTGGTAAAGTCATGCATGATTTCATTGATAGGGTCTATGATGGCTCTGGACATCACCCAATGAGCAAGCACAATCGAGCTAGTAAGCACAACCCATGTGAGTGCTACTTTTTTGAATTTATAATGCTCATTCACTTATTCTAGGTTATTAGTTACCAATGTTATATTTTGTTCATAAATTCCTTACATCTAAGCTAAGGCTATGTTTGGCCTTTATAGTTATGCTGAAGAGGATGATTACCCAATAGACTCATGAGGTCTAGTTAGTAAAAATGCAATTTATGTATGCATGAGTTTCGCACATCACAAGGAGTTGTCTATTTAGGTCAAGTATAATCGCCTAAATGCATTGATAATGGCTCATGTATGTTTAATATGCAAAAGGAAAAAATAATTATTGGTTTTATATTATTTGATTATCTGATAAAATACTTATAATGATATGCTTTATTGTTTTATTTCTTTTTGCAGCTTTACCTGGATTAGAGGGGCTTGGTCGACATATAGCAGCCTGAGGTAGTCAAGGTTGAGGAACTCCTGTGGGCGGTGTTTCCTAATGCGACCCTTAGTCTAAGAGTGGTATCTTGAAGAGAGAGTGTTGTTATGGCGCAAAGGCCTAAACACATGATCGATGCCTGTCTTTCTTCTAATATGTTGATATGAATGAGGTTGATTTTTGGATCCTGATTTATATGTAGTACAAGTCCCAAGCTTTAATTCAAAGATCAAAATAAGATAAACTCTTAAATCTCAATTAGTCCTCTAGAAAACTTGTTTATAGCAACCTGAATTATAAAGATTCAAGAGGTGTTAATCTCAACCTTAAATTAACTAAGTAATTTAAGACCTAGATTAAACGAGTTTGTGAAATTATTAAGAACTCACTTAACAATCTCACCAAGTCCTATAAAGAACTCAA
>CATIWR010090937.1:0-12935 GCA_949677035.1 Omphalea diandra | reverse complement strand
TATATATATATAATTTATATTAAAAAAATTGTCAAGAGATTTTTTTTTTTTTTGAAAAAAATCAGTTGAAATCAAACCAAACTAATCACATCAATTTAAATTTGGTATAATTTGTTTCGGTTCATGAAAAATTTTATTTTTATTTAATCCTATAAATTTTAATTTTAATTAATTTAAGTTAACAAAAATCAAATTAAAATTTAAAATTTAATTAATTTAGTTTTGATGAAAACCAAACCAAAACCCCTATTCATGACCAAAACATGATTAGTTGTCGGCTCCATCGCCCTAACAGTTCTGCTATAGTTTCTTTTATTCTTGCAGTGCAAACTAGGGTTGAACAAAAATTTTGAAAAATTGCCCAAATCAACCAATTCAATCAAAAATCAAATTAAATTATTAATTCTAATAAAAATCACATTCAACCACTACAATATAATTAAAAGCATTTTTAAATTAAATTGTTAATTTTAATCAATACCGTTACAATATGTATAACTAAAGCATTTTTTAATAAAAATTATAATTCGTAAATTAATTAAGATTGTAATATGTAGTACAACTACTCGTACAGCTTTGAATATTGAATATAATTTATGAACCTGAAGATAAAAATCAAATAGCCGAACCAATGTTTCACTAGATTATATGAATCGCGTGCAACCATCACAAACAAAAATTGTCAGCATCAACCAATAATTACATACATTACGATGCAAATGTTAGTTTTGGGTTACAGAATAGTAAATACATCACGTTCATCGAGTCCTCAACCATCACTAGCATAACTGTTACCTTCCATAACCTATATATATATATATATATATATATATTATAAAACTTGAATTTTTCTTTTATCAATAATTCAATGACTACCGCTAGATTCTGTGATCACATGTATTCAAAGGGATCAAAAAAAGGTTAAATTCCTTTGAAGAAAAAGTTAATCCATTCACAGAACACGAACACCCATTTTTCCATTTTGAAGGGTGTTCTCAGATATCAGCTGTTGTAAATGTTACAGTGTTTATCATGAATCTTGGTTGAAAAAAGTTACAGAAAGTAAAGAATTGTAATTTTCTTCATATGTGATATCTATTTCTACGAATATTCTTTCCACTCTAGCCTGCTGAGCCCATCAACAATTGCCTTCCGAAACTCACCATTGTGCAAAAGGAAGGATGAGACGTGGCCCCCAGTAACCCATCTCACCTCTGAACCTGGCCAAGCCTTTTGAAGCTCCAAAACAGAATGTTTTGGTATGTAACCATCATCCTACAAGACAAACTTGTGGTTGGATGTGATGATAAGTTGCAAATCCGCGATGAAGCATTTAAAAACAATTAAACTAACTGCATCATAAAATGAATATTAGGCACTAGAGGCAAAAGGAAGACAACTTTTTAAAGCCCTTCAAGACAAGCTTGCTCATCCTGCGAAGTGCTTACCAAAGACTAAATATTAACTTGCCTGTCTGCCTATACAGATATTTATCTTTAATGTATTGGCAATTTGGCATGCTAAATAAACCAATTTGAGTGACGAAAACACGACCAGATAATTTTTCATCACTTATTTGGAAGAGAGAGAGAGAGAGAACAAGAAAACTGATTTAAATAATAAGTTGACAAGTTGATGCAGGCAGATGGATGAGAAGAAGTCCAACTAAGCACAGTATAATGCATTTGAGTCATTGGACTGATAAATTTAGGTATGTAGTTTACATAAAAATTATTGCAAGCAAATATTAACTGATGGAAGAAAGAGAATCTAGGGGAGCAACGATTGCATAAAGCATGTAGCAATTCCACAGAGTACAAAATTACATATAATAGCATAAAGTAGTCAGATTATCATAAAAAAGTGGAAAAATGCCAATTGGAAAATATAATTAGTCACTTCAAATAACATCATATGGTGATACTAGGATATATTACTTACAGTTGCAGCAACAAATATTACAGCATTGGGATTTTTGGGAATTGGAAAGCGCGTAACATCTGTGAGAGACAAAACATTTCGCATCCGCTCTTGCACCTCCTCGAGAGTTGTTGCGGTCGTTTGTACAGCAAGATCCTCCCTGAGTGCCTCCCAAGCAGTGCCATGCCTTAATATACCCTCACAGAATGCCACAGCAGCAGAGTGTGGGGAAAGAAAAGGAAAGGTTGCAACAGGTGTTGGGTGCAGAGATCCAACCATTGCAGCATGTACTCCCCCTAAATGCAATAAGATATCAAATTTTAAAAAAGGCACGGATCAAAACAAAAGGTAAGATATCCTTGTACACTGTTCGTTATCTATTGGTGCTCTGAAATTTTATGTTCGTTCTAAGCAAAACACTCAATTGAATTTTTGAGGCGACCAGTGATTGAACCAGGAAAGATAAGTATTAACTTTGTGCATTTACCCATGCTAAGTCCACAAACACCTATCTTGCCAAACCCTGCCTCAGAGTCTAGCCAATGTATAAGACTCCGTGCCTCCTCAATGGTTGCTCTACCTAATAAAAGCAAGTCACTAACACACAAGAGTTTTGCACCACGCTGTAGCATAGGACGTCTTTGTCCATAGAAAGGGCTGCAATTACAGATTTAAGGCAATTCAAATGCTTAAATTATAAAATGAAAAATAAAAGAGATCTCTTCCTTTTTCTTAGAGTAGCTAATAGCGCAAAATTGATTCCAACCTCTCTAGCACCATGGTTGCAACATTTTCCTTCAACAATGGCCAACCAAGACGCAATCTTCGTTCAAATGTATGATCCCCAGTGCCTGAAAAAAGTGGCTAAAACATGTAATCCCTAGCAGCTAACTGATGACTGTCAAATTTACCACCGATATAGTGATATTAGGCAAACCCCACTTTTCATCACTATTAACAACAAATTTTGCAAATATGACATCGTTTGACTGAAATGAATGAGAACCTTTGAACAAACATATAAACCATCCTGCCAACTAAAGAGAAACAACTCAAGCAAAAGTATGCAAGTGGAGTCATGAAGCACTCCTTAATGTTAGAACTTAGAACTCATCAAATCAGATGAGAAAGCATATAAAAAAGAAGCAGCACAAAGCAAATACTTCAAGTTTCTTCAATTGAATGCCAATCGAATAACGCAAAGGCAGAACTAATAACCATGTTGAAGAAAGTGATTTGCAATTGCTCCTACTTAAATGAAACTCCATCACAGCAAATGAACATGTAACACCTTTAAAAAGAAAACTTCATATTCTAATTTCTACAATTTTGAAGATTATCCAACATATCTGACATCCAATTCTTAAAAGTCAAAAGTAAAAACCAAGTTTAAACGTAGTTAACCTCACTGAAGTATAGGAGCAAGCATTAAACTGCATCAGACATAAAAAAATACCCATCAAACACTGTCATAGCACAGTCCACAAACCACAACCAAACCACCAATTTGGGTCAAGAAACCAATACAAAATATTTCCTTCAAATTTGAACCACCTAAACAGACATTCCATATAAATTCTCTGTCAAGAAAAGGATGAGAGTAACATAAGATAAATCATTCCATGTGCTAACGACATACCAGCAAGATGAACCACACAGGCCATCTTTTGTGGAGGAACAATTTTTGGTGCAAGAAAAGCAACTCTAGCAGTGTGACTTTCAGGAGGCAATGCACTAAGAAGCTGCTCATCACATGGAGTCTTAAAGACCCCTTCTCTTAAACAAGCAGTTCTGGTTTCCCAAACTGTTCTCCATATGGGGTGTACCAAACTTGGTGGCCAGTTCTGGCCCTCCACTTCAGGAAATAGTTGCTTTATCAGTTTCTCCAAAAGCTCAAGCTTTGAACCACCCCATCCTCTAGAAAAGAATGGTGGGCTTATTTTAGTTCTGTGCATAAATGCTCCATAGATGTGGTCAAGCACATAATGGAGCATTCCTAGATTGACTGTTACCATTTTTGATAGATACCCAGATACTCAAACACCAAAAAGGTTTGAACTTTTCAAAATTGTATCACTTACGATTAACTTAAAAGAAAGCCAGCGGGTAATGCATCAAGTGTTAAACAAATTTGAAGAGAAAATCGAGTTGCATTCAAGGTTTTTAAGAGAAACTCATAAATTCAAACACAAAACTAATGAATGTCGAGCTTCCAATGCAATACAATTGAATTGCACAATCGCATGATTAGATCAAATTAGAAAAAAGAAAAGCTCGCAAATTTCGGATGCACGAGAAAGAAAGAGATGCAGGAAAAAAAAAACAGATCCAATAAATTGTAAATGGGGTGACAAAGAGGTAACTCATGGAATAAAAGAAAGCGAGAGACGAAGAAGAAGAATACTGTACATAGTATACAAATCAAAAGGATACTGAAACAAACGGAGAAACTGATAAGAGATTAAAAGATAAGAGCATTATTTGGTTAATTATGAGAAAATCGAGGGAAAACCTAAAATCGTGAGCAGAAGAGAATCCAATACGAAAGGGACATACCAACCAGACATTTTAAAAAGAGAAACTCTGGGGGCTAAGGATTAAAACTGCTTAATGACACGGTGGATTGGGGTCCTACGCGTCAACATGCCACCTCAATACCATCAAACCATGTATACCCACTTCAAGATCTGTTTTTGTTTACAGGACGGATGTTGTTGAGTTTGTTTTATCGCATGATTATTGTTGTTGTGGATGAAGGGAAAGGGGCTGAAAGGACAAGATACAATTATTTTTTGGCTAACAACCACTTCCCAGAAGAATAGAGGTGTGTACGGCTGGGGATTTAGAAAGATCATACCAAAATTTCAGAAATTTTAAAATGATAAATTAGTATGGTTTTAAATTTTGTATTTGGTTTGATTTGATTTTTTATAAATTTGAAACGATTCAATTTGATTTTTTATATCTTTTAGAACAGTTCAATTCAGTATCAGTTCAAGTATTTGATTATTTTAATTTATTAAAAATTAAATTTTACATTTTTATAAACTAAAATAAATAAATTTTACATTTTTTCACTTTAAATCATTCAAGATAAAAATAAATAAGTGATAATTTAATAAATTATAACTAATAACTTATAAATTAAATATAAAATTAATTTTTTTTAATATTTACTATTAATTAATAATTAATAAATAGTTTAATTATTAGTAATATATACTAATTGAGAGAGTTAATTAATAAAACTAATAATATATATATATATGTGTGTGTGTGTGTGTGTGTGTGTTGGCCCTTGAATACCAAGAAATGGGTTAAATTGGTGAGAATTTAACAATTTAGAAGGAAGATAATGAATTTGGGCGATTGAATGAGAATGAGAATGAAAGAACACACAACATTTTATAGTGATTCAGGTGTTAACGAATCCTATATCCACTCTTCAATTATTCACAATTGGGTGTTTTACTAACTCTAAATAGTATTTTCAAACTCACACCAAACTTGTACACTTTGTGTTTTAATGGCTCACATACAACCTTACAACTTGTATTTTAAGGCTCACACAAAAATCTCTCTCTAATGTTTTTCCAAATCTCACACAAAACCTATTATTACAAGAGTTTTGACAACTATACAATAGTGTTTAATGTTTACACCCAACAATATTAACTCACATACAAAAAATAAAAAATACTTACACCTAACAATATTAACCCACATACAGAGAATAAAAGGTTGAAAAGCAAAATTGCAAGAGTTTGGTTATATTTAATGATATTCTCTTACATTCATATATGTTTGATGGAGTATTTATAGGCAATAACGACCAAAGAAACATTACTAATGAACTATGTGTAAATCTCTAAGACAAGTTAGGCAGATTTGCATTAAATGTCTATCAAACTGATTTCGCAATCGTGACTGGTAAGTTGCGATCGCAATTTTCCATCTTACGCTAAAAAAGTTGAATTCATGGTAAAAAACCTTGTTTATATCTAATGGCTAGTGCACATGACATGATTTTATTAGTCTTACAAGAGAAAATAGTTGTTGTATTCTTCGACCAACCAAAAGTTGCGATCGCGATTTAATTTCCTCTTGGTCACGAATGAGACCACAAATTCTTCCATTTGATGAGTATAGAATGATTTAGTAGATGACGATCAAGAGGGATATTTCACCCTAGCGAATTTTGATATGCCAACGATTTTCTTTGACACCTGATAGACTCTAGTTGCGGACTTAGCTCCTCCAAGCGACTACAAAAATCATGGTCGTGATTGTCAACACAATGACATCGTAAATTCGTCTGTTTGATCATCATGTCTTTTTAGACAAGGTAGCGGCTGCGATTTTCTCCGTGAATTTGACTGGTTCAAGTTCATCCTTTTCTTTTTGCAATGTCATGATCGCCAATTAGAAGTTCTTAACTGCAAATTAGATATTTTTTCTTCACAAATCTTGTGATTTAGACTCCTGTAAAACTTCCAATGCAAACCTATCTTCAAAACTGCAAAATCAACACTTAAAAATAACATTAGAACTTATCAATTTTACATTGTCAAGATCAAAAGAGATCTTTGACTGAGGTTTGACCAACCTAGTCCAATAATCTCTCCCTTTTTTATTTTCACAATTTGGATTGATTTTGCAAAGGATAATGAACTGCATTAGTGAGAAGTTGAGATGGTTAACACTTTTTAACAAATTAAAACTTATTAAAAAACTAATTTGACTAGGAAAACAAATAACTAAATTAAAATTGCTCCCTTTTAAATTATACTCCTCTTTGATTATGCAATTGCTTTCCACTTTCACTTTGCACTTTCTCTCCCCCTTTGTCAAGATGAAAAAAGAGGTCAAAAGGCAAAGATGAGATTAAGTAATTTAAATTGCAAGCTAATGTTAGGATGAGTATAGAAGGATTAAATTGAAAAGCAATCATACTTCAAGAATAAGTGTATGAAACATAAACTCAAACTTTCATTGAAATATTTATAAACATAAAAATGTGGGATCATAAACTTAGGCTATTTGACAAAACATAAAAAAAAGACATAAAATGAGTTCAAGCCTAAGAAAGGAAAACTAACAGTTTGGAGAGAAATCATCATCTCCTAAATCTTCAACTTCCTCATGTCCTCTACTATGTGCGTCATCCCTTTTTTCTACCTCTTCAATTTCTTCTTCTTCTAGAGTGTCCTCCCAATCTTCAAAATCAGGGAGGTGGCAAGGTGTAGCACCCACCTTCTTTTTGAGGTCCACAAGTCACTACGGAGGTGGGAAAGTATAAGAAATCTCCTCTTGATCATCCTCAGGACTTTGTCTAATTTCTTATTTATTGAGGAGATAGAAATGGCAGAGGACTTTGGTTTAGGTTTAGGCTTAGGAGATGGGATTGGTTGGGTACCCTCCTCTATCACAAGCCTCTTTCTCTTTGAGGCTTTAGAGGTTTCAAGCTGTTTAGCACTAAAAGAACCCAAAGCCTAAGTGTAAGGGTCTGGGTGTATAGCCTTGGCATTGATGAGGTAGGGCAAGTCAAGAAAATTGAGGGATGACAAGTATTTCTTTGTGAGAAATTTTTCATTTTCCTCATTTAGGGCCCCTACATACATATAGATTGTTGTGACATGAGAAGGTAGAAGGAATTAGCTCTTGGGTTTAGTACTCATGTGAATCAATTAATCCATAAGATATTAGTTGGTTTGGATGGGTTTATTTTTTATTAAGCAAAATAAGAAGGCTAGGTCTTTTTGAGAGACTTTTTCGTTTCCATTACCTCTAGCATTTATAGAAAAGGTGATGATACAGTAAAGGTGCCAATTTGGAAGTGTCCGGATATATTTAGCCAAAGATGTTTTCGAGTCATATTTTGTTTCGATGGAAATTTTAAAGCAGAATTCAGAGCAGATGATATCAAGTGTGGAGATGATGAAAGATCTCCCACTTGAAGGTTGAAAAAGTTAGAGAGTTGTTATAAAGAAAGGGTCCCCAAAAGCTCGAAAGATTAACTCATATTGACCTGCTTTGGATTTAGCTCTTCTGCTTAATGTGACCGTGCATGTGAACTGCTTAACTATTTCTTCTTATTCGGGTTCATCTCAGAAGATAAACTCATTCCAACCCAAGTTGGATAAGAAAACATGAATTTCATTCTTGATTCCTAAGGATTCAAGGAGAAAAGTTGAGGGAATTTTGTTGGGTTGGATGATTTTAGTGGAGTTGGATTTGTAAGGCCTTTCTCTTCTTTGGTTATGCCTTTCATCAAGTGAAGGGCAAGAGGGTCACAAGGTTAGGCTATAATCTTTTCCTTTTTTTGCTCTAAAAAGTTTCTTAGGTTCCATGAAGGAAGTGTAGAGAGAAAAATAAAAGGTTTGAGAGAAGAAATTGAAGATAGATGAAAAAAATAACTAAAAGTGAAATTGAGGGATGTTGGAATGGCTTAAATAAGTAAAAAAAATTTGATGAAAAATGATAGCAAATGGTAAAATTTGCATTAAATGAAGGGGTGTCATCAGTTGGTAGTCAAATCAATTAATGCTGGACAATTACTCTAATTTGCAACCTCGAACCTTAAGTTGCGACCGTTAATTGCAAAATATTCGAGTAATGGATAAGAATTTCTTAGAAATCAAAGGAAGTAATGATCAAAACTTTGAATTCTTAGAATTAAATTCACGATCGCTAATTAGATGTATGATAAAAAGTTGATAAGTGCCTGTAAATTGCGACCGTGAAAGGAAAATAACGATTGTGAATTACAAGGCAAAGAGAGAAATGAGGAAAAGAAAAGAATTGTCCTTCCTAATTGTGATCCACTTACTGTAATGATTATTAATTCAAGCAAATTGACATAGAGAGGCACATTTTCATAAAGAATTAAGACGTCCAAAGTATTAAAGTGCACATCTATCAAACACATCATTGATTCACTTAAAATAAAAAAAACTAAATAAAAAACATCCTATGAGATCTAATTTTCACCCTAAGAAGCTTCCATCAAACATTCTTAACTCCTTTTTTAATGAAGTTCATCTTTTCTTCATTAAGGGGTTTTATAAAAATATCTGCAAGTTGATGATTGGTGTCAATAAAGTCTAACACTACATCACCATTTTGGACATGATCTCTAAGAAAGTGATGCCTAATATTTATGTGTTTGCTCCTAAAGTATTGGACAAGATTCTTTGAAAGATTTTATCTCACTTGTGTTGTCACATTTGATAGGAATGTGATCAACAATTTTGCCAAAATCTTTTAGTTATTGTTCATCTAAAGAACTTGGGTGTAACAACAACCCACCGCCGCTACATATTCTACTTTAGTAGTGGATAATGTAACTGAAACTTATTTCTTACTAAACCAAGAAACTAAGCATTCTCCTATAAATTGGCAAGTTTCAGAAGTGTTTTTTCTATCTAATAAGCTATTGGCATAATTCGCATTTGAATATCCTAAAAGACTAAAAGATGAATTTCTAGGATACTATAAACCTAAGTGTAATGTACCATGTAAATACTTGAGAATCATTTTAACAACATTAAGATGTGATTCTTTATGGCATGATTAAAACTTAACACACATGCATACATTAAACATGATGTCGGGTCTAGAGGCAGTGAGATATAGTAAAGAGCTAATCATACCTCTATATCTTTTTCATCAACAAACTTACTCGATTCATCTTTGTCTAGTTTGATGGAAACACTCATTCGTGTTTTTGCTACTTTGCATCCATCCATGCCAATTTCTTGAGTAGATCCTTTGTGCACTTGGCTTGGTTGATGAAGATGTCTTCTTTGGTTTGCTTGATTTGTAGGCCAAGAAAGAATTTGAGCTCTCTCATCATGCTCATCTCAAATTTCGTAGTCATACATTTAGCAAAATCCTCACAAGGAGATTCATTAGTTGCACCAAATATAATATTTTCAACATATATTTGTACAATAAGTGCATCTAGATTATGCTTTTTGACAAATAAAGTTGTCTCAACCTTTCATTTTTCAAAATCATTTTGTAAAAGAAATGAACTAAGCCTTTTATATAAGCTCTTAGAGCTTGTTTCAAAACATATAGGGCTTTAGTTAGTTTAAAACATGATTTCAAAAAATGTGAGATTCAAAACCCAAAAGTTGTTCAACATAAACTTCCTCCTCAATGAGACGATTTAAAAATGCACTTTTAACATCCATTTTAAAAAGTTTAAAGTTCATGTGACATGCATAAGCTAGGAGAATCCTAATGGCCTCTAATCTTGATACGTGGGTATAGGTTTCATTATAATCAATGTCTTCCACTTAGTTATACCCCTTTGCAACCAATCTAGTTTTGTTCCTAGTAATGAAATCTTGCTCATCTAACTTATTCCTAAACACCCATTTGTATCCTACAACTAGGTGTTCCTTAGGCCTAGGAACAAGTTTTCAAACTTTATTTCTCTCAAATTGGTTGAATTTCTCTTACATGGCAATCACCTAACTCTTATCATCAAGAGCCTTATTAATTAATTTTTGCTCAAATTGAGAAACAAATGTAAGATTATTGTCTAATGCATTAAGTTGAGATTTAGTACTTACTTCCTTAGATGTATCACCAATAATTAGATCCTTTGGGTGATGTTTGAAGAATCTCCAATCTTTGAGAAGATCTTGAGCTAGAATTTTTACTTGTTATAGTTGGGATTCCTTTTCTTCTTTTAATGACTTGTTTTCACCAAGGTCTATTACCGTTTCTCTTGAAGTTGACTCTAACTCCATTTTCTCAAAGTCACCTATAAGACTATCAACAAAAGAACCTTTCCTAAGATCAAGTTTACCAGATTTATCAAACACAATATTCATTGACTCCTTAATAACCATAGTACTTTTATTGAATACTCTATAGACTTTACTAGAGGTGGAATAGCACAAAAAAAAAAAAAAACCTTCATTTGTCTTAGAATAAAAATTTTCAAGGTTGTCCTTAGTATTTAAGATGTAGCATTTGCACCAAAAAACTCTTAGGTATGACAACTTAGGCTTTCTGCTATTCCAAAGCTTATAAAAGGTTTTATTGAGAAAGGGTCTATTGAGAACACGATTAGCAATATAATAAGAAGTGTTTATGCCTTTGGCCTAAAAGTAATTAGGCAAGGAGTACTCATTAAGCATGGTTTTAGCCATCTCTACTAGTGTTCTATTTTTCCTCTCTACAACACCATTTTGTTGTGGTGTTCTAAGAGTTGAAAAGTTATGAAAAATCCCATTTTTTTGGCAATAAGTTTCAAAAGACTCATTTTGAAATTCTTTTCCATGGTCATTCCTTACAGAAGAAAAGAAGTAACCTTTTTTTATTTTAAACTCTTTTTGCAAAACTTTTAAAAGCATCAAAAGTGTCATTCTTATTAGCCAGAAAGGATACCCATGTAAACTTAGAGTAATCATCAATTAGGACAAATGTATAATACTTTCTACCTAAATAAGCACTCCTAGTATGTCTAACCAAGTCCATATGGATAAGTTGAAATGGTCTAGATGTACTTACAACATTTTTTGCTTTAAATGAACATAGATGTTATTTCCCTATTTGGCATGGTCCAAATGTTTTGTCCTTTGAGAATTTTAGCTTGGGAAGACCTTCCACTAACTCTCCTTTTGATAGGTTTTTGTAGGAGCTCCATGCTAGTATAACAAAATCTTTTTTGCCAAAGCCAAGCCTCATTGCTAAGGGACACTAGACACTTGAAAGATTGGTTAGCCAAATTGTCACCCTTGAAGATTACCCTTTTATCCATCAAAGTGGTAACTCGACACTCTCTAAAGTCAAAGGTGACTTTGTTACCCTTATCACATAATTGATTTACTAAAAGAACATTTTCAATAAATGAACAACCATTCTTACCAATTATTCCAACACTAATTACCTTATCCTTAGCATTGTTCCCAAAAGTGACATTACCATATTCTTTCTCTTTTATGGCTATGAATAGCTTCATGTTGCCCATAATATGCTTTTGAGTATCCACTTTCCACATGTCAATCATTGTCATCATTGGTGGCTACCATACAATCCTACACAACACAAGCAAATCACTTTTGTTTATATACCTAAACATACTTGGGTCTTTAGGGGTTAGGTCTTGAAGGGTCCTCTAATTTGAGGTGAGCCTTTCAAACGTAACAAAAGATATTTATATGATCAAACTTTATACAATAATGACATTACAGTTTAGACTTATGAGTCTTTCTCCTATACATAGGGGGTCCTTCTTATACTGTGATGATGTGAGTGTGAGCATGTCCATAAATGATTAGGAGTAAACGAAAGTTTTTTGTATGTGTTGGGGTTAGCATGTTTCTTAGTGTGGATGAATGCATGATTAGTCTTTTTAGGCTTAAACATTGAGCCTTAATATGCCTTTCTCTTGCCCTTAGGCATTGGTGGCTTAGTGTTATGAGCACTCTTCTTTTCAACTACCTCAATATTAGATGTTTGAGGAATTGAAGCTTTAATAAAGGTTGTGAGAGGCGGTGTAAATGATAAAGAGGCTCAATTGAAGCCAAAACCATGTCTTACTAGGGGTGGTCTTTGAGAAACAATTAATGTATCTAAAGCTTCCTTTCCTTTGCGAAACTCAGAAATGGAATTTCTAAGCTCAATTGACCTCTTTCTTTAAGGTATCATTTTCCTTTCTCAAGGAATTTAGAGACAATGAAGACTTAGTAAGACTTTCTACTGATTTTTTGAGTTCTTCATTTGAAATCTTCAATTCACTTATAAGCTCATTTAATAAGTTAAACTCATTTTCTAGTTTTGAGTATTTCTTTTTGTAAGTTTTTATTTTTTACTTATATTTGTCACATCTCAAGGTAAGGGCTTCTAAGAGCTCATCCAAGGTTGTCAAAATCGAGATTTTACCCTAAAATCGGTAGAGGACCCTAAAATCGAAATCGTAAAATCGGATCGTAAAATCGTAAGATTTTACAACATAATAAAATATCATTTTAAAATATAATTATACATATATACAA
>CATIWR010090928.1:0-20782 GCA_949677035.1 Omphalea diandra | reverse complement strand
GTGGACGTAGGGATTGTTTTGCCCGAACCACTATAAAATCTTTGTGTTCTTTCAATCCTTCTTCTTCTCTTCATCTTTATTTTAAATTTTTATACACCAATTCAACCCCCCTTCTTGGTGCCTAGGGACAATTTCCTTTTTGGGTATATTGTTTGTTCTAAAAGTGAAGATTAATTAATTTGAGAGTGATCACTTCATAATTTGTGAGTTTTAGATTTTACAATGCTTGTAATGGAACTATGCATGATTACCTTATTGGAAAGTTTAGAAGATTAAATTAAGTTTGATAAATGATGTAAGTAATTTCTTTGTGTCTAGGTTGATTAAGAAATTTGCTTGAATCATTACACTTAAGAATTGATTTCTAGCTTAAATTCAAACATATGCATGCTAGTATGTTAAAAACTTTTCTACTAATTCTAGAACAAGGCATACAATCTTTTTAATGCAAAATTTTAATTCGCACTTGATTAAAGAAATGATTTAGGCATTCTTTGTGTTTGCCCATATAGGCCCCTCCATACCTTATCATTTTTTTTATCCTTTACACCCTTCTTAAGTCTTGAAATACACTCTAAAAATGTATATTATGTGTGATGAGAAGTTGGAGTTCTAAACTGTTTAGAAATTGGTCCCTCTTAACCTTATCTGCATATAACGATTATCACGACGTACCCTCTAAGAGAATTTTAAGATTGAAATTATTGAGTACCACAAGAATTTCCATTATGTGTGAAAAGAAAGTTGGAGTTTTCTTCTTTTTGTGTATATTTAAGTGAATTTGCAAGTGTTTGATATATAAGAATACAAATTTGAGATATGTAATACTTACATCTATATAATTATTGATTATTTGAGTTAATTAGCTTCAAAAAATTTTTAAAAGAACAAAAAATATTAAAAATTAAAAAAGAAAATAGAAAAAGAAAGTTGAGTATTTTCTTACACAAAACATTAAAGAAAAAACTAATTTAACATACTCTAAATGTTCTTCCAACGATTTACTATACACATGAATGTCATCAAAATAAACAAATACAAACTTATATAGATAAGTATGCAAAACATGGTTCATAAGCCTCATAAAAGTGCTACGTACATTAGGCAAGCCAAAAGGCATAATTAACCATTCATACAAATTATATTTTGATTTGAAAGATGTTTTCCACTCATCCCTCTCACTTATCCTAATTTGGTGATATCCACTTTTAAGGTCAATTGTAGAAAACATACTTGCACTATGTAATTCATCCAACATGTCATCTAGCCTAAGAATATGATGTCTATACTTTACAGTGATTTTATTGATGGCACAACGATATGTTTTCTCTTAGATTTATATAATTATAAATAATGAACCAATAAAATAAAAGACAATAAAAAAAGGTCAGATCAATGTCCAAAAATCTTAGGGTACTTAACACCTTCTTCAAGATGTATCCAAATTTCAAAGTTAGCTCTAAAAGAATATATGGATGCTATTTACTTAGAAATGTCTAACTTATTGTTAATATTTTCAAAATAAAAATATATTTTTTTTCATTTTTTTATTCTTAAAATTTTTTCAAATTTCTCAATCTTATTCTTTTATTAAGGTTCTATTACCTAAAAAATCAATAATGATGTTATCACAAAAGTCATTCCATTGAATTTCTCGTAATGACAATTTTGTTTTTATAATAAGGACTTCAATATAGTGACTTAAGATAACATATCTATTTTTAAATTATTATTAAACCTCATTTTAAAATATCTTTTTGGAATACTATTGAAATGATATCATCATCATCATTGGACTTACTTTTTTTGCTGTATGAAGTATTCTTTTAATCAATTAACACTTTTAGATTAGTGGATCCGTTTATGATTTTTTTTGTGGTGGTATATTCTCCACAACTTCATCCAAGTACTTTATTTTATTTTTTTTTTTATCAAAATAAATGATATAGATTAATTTAGCATTAGGTAACTCCTAAAGAAAATAATGATAGATTAGAATTTGAAATTGAGGTGATATGAAGTTGATGTTTGAAGACATATTGGGCTTAGAATAATTAAAATATATTCATTGCTAAAATATTAAAACTAATAGATTGCCTTCTTAGCTTTACAATTTATATATTTTTAAGAATTGATTAATTTTTCATGTGAAATTTTACTACTCTTGTTAAAAAAAACATGAGTTTTTAACACTATTCTTGAATAATAATAATAATAATAATAATAATGAAAATCGAGCTAGATTAGCTCTGATATCATATATTATATTGAAATTTGAAATCAAATTGAAATTAAATGAATAACGAGAGCTCATAAAAAGATTTTAAGATTCAATACATTTGACTTTAATAATTATTAAAATGATTAATTTTTCATGTGAAATTTTACTACTCTTGTTAAAAAAACATGAGTTTTTAACACTATTCTTGAATAATAATAGTAGTAATAATAATAATAATGATGATAATGATGAAAATCGAGCTAGATTAGCTCTGGTATCATATATTATATTGAACCTTGAAATCAAATTGAAATTAAATGAATAACGAGAGCTCATAAAAAGATTTTAAGATTCAATACATTTGACTTTAATGATTATTAAAAAAAATTAGAATTAATAGATTAAAAAGTCAATTCTTGTAATTTATGCACTTATTAAAAATTTTTATTTTTTAATATGTAATTCTAATAATAACAGTGGTAATTTTTTATTTTTTAATGTGTAATTCTAATAATAACAGTGGTAATTTTTTATTTTTTAAAAATAATATGGATAATTATTTATTTAAAAATATGTATTTAATCACATATATATTTTGTAATAAAAATATTTTAATTTTATGAATAATTATATTTTTTAGATAATTTATAAATTTATAATGATTAATATCTAAAATGTAAGCAGAAAACTAGGAAAATATCTGCTTGAATAACCGGGAATAACGCTTGTACTTGTTATTCGTTATTTGGATCTTATCTGTTTTGAATTAAGAAGACGAAATCCATTATCTGTATGGTAATAAAATCCATTTCACAGTATTCGATTTTAAATAATCAAATTCAATGGACACCTAACCGTGTTTGTGGTTTAAAATTTTTTTTTTGCTCATGTCATGTCAAACTTCTATTTAATTCAAAATTTGAGAGTTCCAATTAGAAGCAACTTTATTCTGTCTATATATATAGAAAAGGATTTTTCTTTTTGTAAGTTAACAGAAACGTTATGAATGCCTGCAGAATTTAGAAGCTTTCCACAGAAGTCTGATCATCATCTAGTTTACTAATTAAAGGCACATGCAACACATTTTCCATTTTCACTTTTTTTTCCCATTTTTAGTGGAAATTAACATCATTTTTAATTATTTGATCCTGTACCCAATTCTTAGTACGATTTGGGATTCTAGTACTTGATGTTACTGTTGTAGTTGCGATGGAATTTTATATTTACAATGTTGTTTTTTTCTAAAACTAAGAGAGGGAAATTTACATCAGTGAGTTTCAAACTCTGAGGTATATTATTAAATAGTCTCACTTTTACCATTTACGCCAGGGCGCCTTACATTGTTGATGATGCCTAACTTGCAACCACTTGCATTTATGAATAACCATCACTGTTTCTCTGCAGATTGTGGTTGAATTATCAGGATTTCCTCCGGATAATTTTATTTTCTACCATTAGTTTTTCCTATTGCAAATGAACATGGAGCAAGGTGTTGTTGCGAAACCACATAAGACGGAGTTAACAGAATGCTGGAAGATGGCCTGGAAGACTCCTTACATTTTGAGGCTTGCACTGTCAGCAGGCATCGGAGGGTTTCTGTTTGGTTATGATACAGGTTAAAAATCTATGAGCAAATGTTTCTGCCTTTTGCTTCCGTTGTAATCGACATTATCTTGTGTTGCTCAAAGTATTAATAATTTTTAATAATGAATTTAGGAGTTATTTCTGGTGCCCTTCTTTACATCCGTGAGGACTTTGAATATGTTAACAAGAAAACATGGCTACAGGTAAGTTTTCATTAGATTCTGTATTGTACTCGTTAGAAAATGGGAGTCAAGATATTTCGTAAATTTGTTACTCATGTTGCTTGATATGTCATATCTTAATGAGCAGGAGACCATTGTGAGTATGACTGTTGCAGGAGCTGTTCTTGGAGCTGCATCTGGTGGATATGTCAATGATAGATTTGGGAGGAAGAAATCAATTTTATCTGCCGATGTTGTATTCTTCATTGGTGCACTGGTCATGGCTGCTGCTCCAGCTCCCTGGATTATAATTGTGGGAAGACTTCTTGTTGGCTTGGGAGTTGGAATTGCGTCAGTGACATCTCCTCTATACATTTCAGAAACCTCACCCACGAAAATTCGAGGAGCTCTTGTTGGTGCAAATGGTTTGCTAATTACAGGAGGGCAGTTTTTGTCTTACGTAATTAATCTTGCCTTCACCAAGGTAATACCGATTTTACCTACTTTTTATTTGAACATCTGAATGTTATGAACACTAATATATTGCAAATCCACAGGCTCCAGGAACCTGGCGTTGGATGCTTGGGGTGGCTGGCTTGCCAGCTGTAGTTCAGTTCATGCTGATGTTATCACTTCCGGAGTCTCCCAGATGGCTTTACATACAGGTCTAACAAAATTTTTCTTTCTGTCTTTCTTTTAATATTTAAATTTAGCTTGCTGGAGCTCCGTCAATCATTATGACTTATCTATGCTATAAATAAATCTGAAATTCATAAAAATGTGCTGATCAGCTAGGCTTGGTCATCGCACGTTTGTGCATTATTTGTACTTCACCTCTGACCCTGGAAAGTTTAATTTTGATCTTCCATTACCAAAAACAAGCAGTTCATTTTCTTTTTCAATATATGAAAACTAATATTCTTATTTAAAGTTTGAAACTCCTCATTTTGGAGATTTTAATTTTGTGTCATCCCTGATCTCTTTTTGAATGATGGTTCTAACAAATTAGCTTGATGACTGCAATTTCCTAGTTAAAACAGGATTGCCACTGCAGCTGGTTCTTCATTCAAAGGTAATAGCATGTGCTAATAACCTAGTTTCTTCCTCACAAAGTGTTTCTTCCTGTTAATCAGGGCAAGGTAGATGTAGCGAGGGAAATTTTGGAGAGGATATATCCTTCTGATGAAATTGAAGATGAAATGGAAGCCTTAGCTTCATCAGTTAAAGCTGAAAAGACAGATGAAGCTGCTGTTGGTGAGAACACTATATCTAAAGTAAAGGGTGCACTTAAAAACACTGTAGTACGCAGGGGACTCTACGCAGGTATCACTGTTCAAGTTGCTCAGCAGTTTGTTGGTATAAACACTGTGATGTTCTATGCCCCGACCATAGTCCAGTTTGCTGGATTTGCTTCGAATTCAGTGGCCTTGGCACTATCTCTTATAACTACTGGCCTCAATACATTATGCACTATTGTCAGTATGGCCCTTGTTGACAGATTTGGAAGGAGAAGGCTGATGATAATTTCTATGACTGGGATCATCGTTTTCCTTGTGGCCTTATCTGTTGTGTTTATGGAAGCTTCTGCCCATGCTCCTACGATTAGTTCTATTGAGACAGCACACTTTGGTTCAAACTCTACTTGTCCAACATTTTTTACAGCAAAAGATGCATCAAAATGGAGCTGCATGTCTTGCTTGAAAGCGGGTTGCGGATTCTGTGCTAATGCAGCCAGTGAAGTAAGTTTTTTCACCTTGTTTGGTTAATTAGTGATCCAATATGCAAGATGTTCTCTCTTTCACCATTTTTAGTCCACCTCTACTAATGTTTACGCATGATAATGTAAATGTGTAGTTTAAAATTATCTAACCACTGTAATTTGATTTTGGTTGACTTGCGGTCTTATGTTATCAGTACCATCCCGGAGCCTGCTTGGATGCAAATAAGATCATAAGAAGTGCATGCCGGACAGAAAATCGGGTGTTTTTTGAGAGGGGTTGCCCAAGTAGATTTGGATTTCTTGCTGTTACACTCCTTGGACTCTACATAATATCTTATTCACCCGGAATGGGTACTGTACCGTGGATAGTGAACTCGGAAATATACCCGTTGAGGTATAGAGGCATTGGTGGAGGGATTGCTGCAGTCTCAAACTGGGTTTCAAATCTGATAGTGAGCCAAACGTATTTAACTCTCACAGAACACCTTGGAGCTGGTGGCACGTTTCTCTTATTTGCTGGAATTTCGTGCATTGGGCTGGCATTCATTTTCTTGTTTGTACCTGAAACTAAAGGCCTACAATTGGAAGAGATGGAAAAGATCCTACAGGATGGCTACAGGCCGGACTTTTGTGGAGGAAAGAGGCAGGGGGTTGTTTCTGTCTAAAATCTAAAATATGAGAACGAATCCAAAAATTAGTACTAATAAAGAAAAGTAGGTTAGATAAGACTTCTGAATGTGGACACGCTAGTTCAGTAAGGTAGATTGTTGAGCGCTATTTCTTTTTCTTTTTTTTTTTTTCTTTTTTTAAAAGAATAATGAAATTTTGCATTAAACCAAAGAAAGGTTCTATGAGAGAATGGCATCATAAATATTTGATGGAAAGCTATTTAAAACACTAAAATGTCCAACTGCAACAGAATAATTGGTTCATAGGAAAGGACTTGCAGGATCGAAAAAAGACTATTACCAATCATAGTAACGATGCAAGAAACGGATTAGCTATTTGCTGCATACTCGAGACCAAGGTTCTACAATCAATCTCCAACTCAACGTCATTGAACCCCAACTCATGAGCTAATTGTAGGTTACGAATTGCAGCACACGGCTCAGCTATGTCAGGTGAAAAGTGCTCTTCAGAACTGGACGTCTCTGCCCCAACATGTCGATCTCTGATAATCACACCAAACTCAGATTTATCTTTATACGCTGCGTCTGCGTTAATCTTAACAACACCGTAAGCAAGTGGCCTCCACTAGACGAGACTTTATGTTTAACCACTGTTTACACTAGATGGAACTCAAATGTCCTTTGATCAGGATTTTAGAGAATTTTTCTGCTAATCAATGACAAATATAAACAAAAATACGTCAAAATAATTTTTTTTTATGATGACAAAAATACTCAAATTCTAAACCCTTATATAATTCCTCTTTCTTCGTCTACTTATCCTTCCCTCTCTTTCTGATTATACCACCACCATCGTCTCCATTGTCCACCAAAAAACTCTCTCTTTCTTAATTATCAAAATTTCAATTTTACAATCACGCGATCTGCAGCAGAAACGTTAACCAGTGTTGATAAGGTTGAAAAGTCAAAAGAGTCAGTCTTAATGCCAAGTGTAGATGGAAAAGATCCTTTTCCTACCCCCACAACCAGAGATGCCTAACCTAGCAATAAAAATTGAGAGGGTTAAGGAGGTTTACGAATCTGCTTATACAGATACTGTGCTCAACTTTTCAACAGGGGAAGACTGGATTAGTATATTTCATTTATAACACTATTATGGCATAATTTGACTACATTGAGAATGGAAAATGGAATACTATTCTAAAATAAATATTTTAGATTCTAATATTTTTATTTAGTAGATCATATATATATAAGAAGAGTAATAAGATATTTTAAGATTTGTAAAAAAAATTAGCCATTTTTTCTCTGAAAATAACTTTTTTCTTTTAGTATTTGGGTTATTGTCAATATATTCTACTTGCAGCAAACTCATTTTGGTTTCGTTTGTTTTATTTTCTTTAATAAAATGAGTTGTTTTATTCTATTTATTAATTTTTATTCAATAAAAGTTGTTATCTTTTTTTAGAATTTTAATGGTTTAAAATAGATTATTTTGTAATATTTGATGATATATTATTAAGTATTATTTTGCAAATTTGTTTTATCGCACTACATAAATTTCAATTCACATTGTATTATAGCATCATATTGGATAAGATTTCTGTAATTAATAAAAATATAAAGTTATCAAAAAATTCATGATAAAAATAGAACTATTATTTTAAAACTAAGTCAATATACAGTTATTAATAATATTGAGAATTAATTTCATATTGAAACTTTAAATTATAAGATTATGTTATTTTGTAAATATCGTATGACTTTATAAATGAAATTATCTTTTATTATTTTAAAAAAAGTAAAACATTTTAAATTTTTAAAATTTCATTCTTAAATATTTGAATTAAATTAAGATATTAAATATGAAAATAAAATTGAAATGCTAGTTTTTTTTTTATTTCTTAATGTACTTATTCCATTTCTTTTCTCACTCTATATAAACCATATCTTGAAGTTGCCACCAGAGATTGGGATTAGAGCCCTAAGGCCTTGTCATGTAGCCGAAAGGAAAAATTGTAACCTTTCTTTCTATATTATTGCTTTTTTTTTAAAAAAAAAAAGTTAATTTTGAGTGTTGAGATAATTATTTTTTCTAATTGGAATTATTGCAGGATTAGGTTTTATGTTGCCCTCAGGCTGTGGTGGGCAAGGGTTGTGACACTCAACAAGAAATTATTTGGAACTTTAAACTGTGATTTTATGATTCTTCGATTATTACTAAAAGTAAATAACAATTTACAGAAAGAATTTAGCCATAAAATTATATCAAGATATTGTTATACGGATCAAGTTAATTCATAATAAATATAGATCAAAGTTAATTCATAATAAATATAGATCAATGGAAATAATTACATAATTTTATCACCAAAATTTTTATGTAAAAATAATATTATCCTTTAATTGATTTTCATAATGAGACTTTTAAATTTAAATTCAAATTTTGTATGCATAATATTTATTATATTTAAAATTTATATACTCTCTACTATAACATTAATTTTATAATTAATTTCAATATTATTGATTTCTTTATTTCTATCAACTATGATTATTAAACCTAAATCAGACCTGTCAAATCAATTTAAAAATTTAAAATCAAATCAACCAGTTGGTTTAATTGAATAATCTAAGAATAGAACCAAAGATTGATTCAATTTGAAATCAAAATTGTAAATAAAACTTAGAATAATTTATATGAAATGATAGGTTGATCAATGAATCAGTCAATTCAGTCATGATTCAAGTGGTTATTCCGATTTGATTCAAGTTAATGTAGCCACTCTTAATAAATTTTTTGTTTAGATTATGGTGTTTGAAATTTGAACCTAAGAACTCAGGCACCATATTGATATACCATTAACCAACTCTATAATTATGTAATTTTATTACAAAACTTATTATATATTATAAAAATACATTTTTTATAATTCTTTTGAAATAATTTAATATATTAACTTATTAGCAATAAAGTAGATATTTTACAAACAAAATTTAAAATTTACCTTTTAACTTTATCAATATTGATGTTACCCTTACTAACATGGGCTAGGCCTACCTCTCTTTACAAAGCCTAGTTCTGCACCATGGAACAAGCCAACTCAACTTATCATAGACATAGCTTGGTCATGATTAAGCCAATATTTTAATTGTCAGCTTGATTTAGCCATATACATGGCTTTAGTCCATTCCTAACTATCTTTATTATAAAAGCAATATCCTCTTAAAAAAGTATCATATAAGTGAGGAAACATCACCCATTGTTTGAAGTATTTCCATCTTGCCTAAACAACCCACCCGAGTCTCTATATAAAGAGCCCCAACAAAGTACTTCATTCATTTTATCTCACGTGATTACTTTTACTTCTAAATAGCAAACCTCACTTAAGCATCCAAGAGGATGTCCAACATAGGGTCAGACTCTCCTCTCATCCTTTTCAATTTTGCAAGCCTCAACCAAAGAAAATTCCAACTAATCAACTTGGTGTCATTTGGTTCATCATTTGGTAGTGAGCAAGGATAGAGCCAATCATTCTACATTACCTAATTATGGCTTATCCAAAAGTCGACCTCAAAAATTAATGACCACAAGGCAACTCAAAGGTACTAAGATCCAAAGGCTCCCTATCACGGGTCACCCATCTCTCTCTCCCTTGGACAACATAAGTGGATAAGCTTTGAGCAGCACAGCTAGTGCACAGCCATAAGATTACCATGCTAATGCTTATTTAATAACCACCTATGAAGTGATCATGATGGTGAACTCAAGCAAACCCTCATACAAAATTGCAAAGACAAAATCATGCCACAGACGCCTCTAATGACCCCAGCTTATATCTAAAGCTATCCTTCCCAACTACAATTTGCTTATATTAGGCTAGAGGATAACTACCTAACAACCAGCTTAGAAAGATGAGGAGTCAACTAGAGAAATGAGGTCAGCTCAATGCCATTAGATACATGCTAAGATAGTGAAATCTTCATATAAACCTGTTGATAGTCAAGCTATTAATTTAGACAACTTGTTCTAGGATGATGAAACCCTCTAAAAGAAAATAATGAATGTGACCAAACAAGCACAAGGTAAAGAATATTTTCTCTAAACTATCACACATATGACCATAATTTTTTTATCACATGAGATAAAAAATGAGCCTATGCCAAGGAAATTCAAGCTCCCTCACATTGAAAATATGACGGTTCCATTGATTTAAGAAGTTACTTATACAAGTTTCAATCTAAACTCAAGCTTTATAATTTCTTAGATACCTTGATATGTAAAATTTTTCCTACTGTGATCCATAACTACAAGAATAAGAGCCTATTTAATTCTCTCAACATCAATCCTTTAAAAAACTTTATGAGTCAATGATAAGGAGTCATAAGTTTATTCACTTGGATGATAACCTTCGTACATATGCTCATAATCCGTACAGAAAGTGAGAAGACAAAAGCTAAAGTGACAATCATAACGATAAAGTCTGACCTAGAATTAATGATTCTCATTTAAACCCTAATAATTTATATAGTAACTTAACCTGCTACTTCACTCCACTCATAATGAGTAAAACCGAGGTCCTTCATTAGATAAAAAAAAAGTTATATAATAGAATACAATACCGTCATCCCCTCAAATGCTCGACCATTAGAAATAAGAATAACTATTATAATTTTCATTGAGAGAAATGGCATGGCACAAAAGATTATCAGGACCAACATAATGAGATTAAAAGGCTAGCTCAATAAGCAAAGCTTAGGCATTTTCGAAAGAGGCCAACCTATGACGAAGGAGGCCAACTTGATGGTTAAAGGCCAGCTTGAGAACTACCTAGTTAAACTCATCCTGGTTGATGATGATAATTAATTTATTAACTACTAAGCATATAAGGCTCTTAGTCAAGATTACAACACGTTGTGCTCAATTTGAATGCCACTAACTAGCCTCAATGAAAAAAATGGATGCTCTAGGAGCTATTAAACTAAATATAGAGCTAGCAGACTTAAACATCACCAAAAAATTCAAAATTGTATGGATAGTGGTCAACATCCTTTTTGCTTTTAGTGCAATCTTTGAAAGGCCGATTCTATATGAAATGGCTTCCTACACTTCCATTAGATACTTAATCATGAAAATCCCAATAGATAAAGGCATTGATATGGTCATAGAGGACCAAAAAATTAAAAGTGAAACCTACATGAATGCCTTTAAGGAAGCAACCCATATAATTATGAGTGCCATCAATTTTTGGGGTTGCACTCGAATTCATGGAATCTTATTTATGACTACTACTTGTGATCGACCAAACGATGGTTTGAGAGGATAAAGGTCATACATTGGTATAATCCCCTAAGTAATGGCATACATTTTGGATCAATAAGGATCCTTAAGGCCTTCTTATAAGATAGAGGCCCTTTTAGCTCTTGATTATTCAATAGGGACCATAACGAGATAATGCATGGGTACTATCCCTAATCTAAATGTAGTCACCACCTAACTTTTATTAGGATAAAGATATGAGCAAAGATAAATTATGAGCCTATCTAAGTCCGTTAGAAGGTCCAATCCATCCTCACCCCATTAGAGATTATGTTTAGAAATTGGGTACAAGATGGAAAAGAGGTTAGGAACTCTTATACCACCCAAATTTAAGGATCTAGCCTTTAGACATTTTGGTTCACAAATTACTATCTTAGCCTTATTATTGATTAATTTAGTTATTGATCCTTCACATGTTTCTAATGCATCAGATCAAACATATCTTCTCAAGGCATTACACGCATGCATATGGGGATGATAGTACAATAATATCACAAAAGGGTGACCATACATAATACATAAGTGCAAATAGGCAAATCAAACTCAAAAGGCTTACACATCCCAACCTATAAAAAGAAATCAAACATGTTAGTCACCATATTATAATTGAAGAGAGAAAGAAATTAAACTAAACTATGTTTAAAGGATACCATTAATCAACACACTACCCATTCTGATGATCATCTCAAAGCTTAAGGAACCTAGCATGCATCTATGTCCAAGTACTACATTACTCATAATCCCAACATCACATGAATAAAACGATGATGATAATAACATATATAGCATAAATATATAGATGGAAAAAATAAAGTATGAACACATAATTTAAAGATGGTATGCAAATCAATTTCAGGATGGTGGAGGCCTTTGAGTAAGTCATCAAATCATCATTTTAGGATCATTGGATCCTCACCCAAAGTTTGCTCAAAAGAGATAAAACATCCTAATGGATACTATTAACAATTTTAGGGGTTTAGATATCAACATTTTTTAAAGAAACTTTCAAAAGACTAATAATGTATTTTATGTATAAAACATAAAATGCAGCAAAAATAAGGATACAAAAGATTAACCTTTCTCCCCCAAAAACCCACTCAAATGGACACCTTAAAAGAAAATAGGAGGCATGAATAAGCTAGGTAGGTAGGTACTCCTCCATGGTGATGGTGGTTAAAGCATACAAAACACTTACTACCAAAAAGAACACTAAAAAAATGGCTCATTGAGATTGTAAATCTCTCATAATCATTACTAAAACATAATTAAAAAAAAATGTATAGTGCAAGAGAAAGAGAAAAACATGAAACAGAATAAATTAGAAACATTAAAATCAAGAAAACCAAAATCATCCTAGCTCCATTTATTAAAGAAATATGGATCCTAGACCATAAGACCTACCCTTATTTTTCCATTAAAGGTCCCATGGTACCCCTAAGAAACCCTAGGAATGAAAGAAAAGTGGATGAAAAAAAATTGAAAAATGGATTGTCTCCTTAGTAAAAAAAGGTTGTGTAGACCAACTAGTGGTTTGTACAGCCTTCATAGTGGTGTGTACAAACTACTAGGACTATGATTTTACAAAATAAAAAAGAAGAATGAAATAAGATGAAGGGGAGGGGAAATGGATGCCTTAGATGCTTTTTTATAGTCTATCTTGGCCTCAGAGGCATTAGAGTTCTTAATCAATCCTTCAAAATGTAATGGGAAGTGCACAAAGTTAAGTGATAATGCTTAGGTTTTACCTTGAATCTTGGTGTGAATGGCTGAGGGTTTAGTTTATGTCTTATAGTGGGTTAAGTGTCAATTTTGGCAATAACTTTAGGCTTTAAGAGCCTTTTCCTTCTTTTCAAATGGGGAGGTATTTATAAAGAGAGGATGAGTGTACCTGAGCCAAAATGGCTCTAATTGCACTAAATACATAACCCTTAGTAGATAGGATTAATGAAGGTTCTGCAATCAAAGTTTTTAAGTTGTCTATACAATTAAAGGTTAGCTATACAAAATTGAAGCTGGTTGTAGAACCATATGCAAGCCAACACTTAACTAAACTATAATCTTCTATGTGTTAGGAATAAGAACTTTGTTGTAGAATAAAGTAAGTTACTTGTACAACCATATATTTTAGTTGTATAGCCATCTAAAGGTTGTTTAGTGGTTCTTCGATTGGGCATGCTTGAGTTTATGGGCTTAGTTTTAGTCTAGGTTTGATCTAAGGTTTTCCTAATCTGTATTCCTTCCTTTTGCAACTTTTCCCTACACTTTAAGGAATTGATTCTATTAGTCATCATCATTGGGCTTACATCCTAGGGCCCAAAATTCATTGCTCATAGTTTGTCCCCTACTTTGTGAGGTGTGAAAAAAAATATTTAAGAAATAATCATTAAACAAGGTGTAATAAAAAGCAATGCAAAATAATAAACATTAAAAAGCATACCAAAGGGTACAATTCTTCTAGTAGCTCTTTAAGTAGGTACTAGAGTTTTTCAAATGTCACAATAGTTTTCTAGCACGTACTAAGATTGTCTTGATAGTTTTCTAGCAAGTACCAGTGTTGACTACATGTTTCCAGTAGCTTTCTAGTCAGTATTGGGTATCTTACTAGCTTTCTAACACATATTAAGCTTATTTTTACAATTTTTTTAGCAGGTACCAGTGTTGACTGTACATTTCTAATAGCACATTAGTACGTACTAGCTTCATAGGTTGGCCCTTCAAGTAGTCATTTTGTCTAGATGGAGGTTCGATAGTTTTTTAATAGGTACTGAAGGAGGCTTCATACTCTAATAATAATTTTGGCATGGAAAGTTCATCCAACATCCTTCTTAGTATTCACTTTGGAGGATTTTGTGTCATGCAACACTTCTGACATCTGTTAGTGATGGATATGTTATTTGGATAATCATTTTAGATTGAAATGGTTTAGGGAACCTTTTGGTAATTGTTAGTTATAAGTTTTTTTAAAAAATAATTAACTTGTTTTAGATTTGTTTAAACTCCCCTCTAACATTCATTGGGGAAAATTCTTAATTTTCCATGGGTAATTTCATAATTTATGTAGTGGTTCTAGAGTTGTAATCTAGGCTTTCTAAGCTTTAGAGGTTTGGGGGCAATTTAGTCATTTCATAATGGGCTAGCCTATTCTTTTTCTTCCTTTCCTTTTTCCATTTGCATAGCTTTAATAGTATGTACAGACATGAGGGCTATCTATACAACCCACTTAAAATGAGGCACGTGTGGGAGTGTAATTTTAAGTATGAAGTGACATTAGTTGTCTATATAGACAAGGCTTATCGGTATAGATAACCCTCTATATATAAAGGGTTGTAGTTAGCCCTTGCTCATTTATGTTATTTCTATCTTTCTCTTTACTTTCTCTCACAACAAATCCTCTAGACTTAACTTTCAAGGTTCCTTTTATTCAAATATTCCTATGGTAAACTTTGACAATGTGATGTTTGATGCTCCTCCTGACTTTCTTGAAGGGGACCATGTCATTTATGATGCTTTGGAAGCATTAAAAGATGTTTTGGGAGCCTGAAAAATGCTTAGGGCTTCAACTCTATTTTTTCCCTTGCATGCGTCATGCCTAAGGTCATGCTGAAAGGCCTTAAGGTAAGCTGGAATATGCTAGTCATGTACAATCTATATTCCTATCTGGTCGATGCAGCTTCAAATGTGATAGGCTCCACTTTTTCGTTTCTTTTTATTTTAGTTTTTGTTTATTCTTTATTATTTCTTCCACTTTTAGCACTTTTGATTTTTAGGCACTACCCAAATTTTTATTTTGCATGGAAATATTAAATTAGTTTTAAAAAATTAAATTATGATGTAAGACACTCACCTTTAGCATTCTGGAATTTATTTTTTGATCATCAATCAGTTGATTATCTTAGTTCACATGTCTTATTTGTTTTCTAGATTACTGTGTACAAAATTAGCCAGAATTAATAAATGAAATAATTATTGAAATAATTATAGAAAATTTAAATACATACCTATGAGGCTTGATAATTTATTATTATTTTGTGAATTTATTGCTAAAATTTGGTTTGAGTGGTACTAATTTTGTGCACTTTGTGTACATTATAATGAAATCGAGGTTATAAATCTTATGAGTTAGCTTGTTTAAGCTTCTCTTTTATTTTTATTTATTTTCTTTGCATTTATTTGATTGATGATGTGTTTTTGACAAGCTTGGGCCATAGAGCTAAGGTTGTTGGTGGGCAGCAAACCTGAGAAGGACATAAACGACTGTTATCCTCAGTTTACAAGATAAAGCTTCGCGCACCATGAAGAGTCATCTATTGATGTTAGGCGCAATCATTTGAACTTCCTAACCATGGCTTAAATACATTTGATTTGTAAAAATGGGAATAATCATTCGTTTTGCGGTATTTGTAAACTTTGGTACAATATTTACTATAATATGTTTTTATCATTTTGTTTTGCTTGTAGCTTCGGTTTGACTAAAGGAGGCCAACTGACACATCGCAACCAGAGATAGTTAAGGCTGAGGTTTCACATAGTGTTTACTAATGAGGCCCTTGATCTAAAGTGGTATCTTAAGGAGAGGGTGTTGATGTGGCACAAGGGACCGAATGTGTGGCCATTACCTCAACATCCGCCCTCTAACATGTTCAAAGCAGCAAATCTAAAAAAGGATCGGTACTAATGAGCTCTTGCTTTCAGACCTAGGGAAAACTTGTGGTAGGTATCAAGCCTAGATGATTAAGGTATTGATAAGGACATTCTCGATCAGTGAGGCTGTTATCTAAGTTTTCATAAGGCTCATATAGGGATGATATTGTGTTGTGGTGCTTGAGGCATGACTATTCACTTTGAGAGGAGACTTAATGACTCCATCCCTATAGTCAAGGATCGCAAGTAAGCCCGAGTTACTGCGTTTGCTAGTTTGGAGCGTATTATAGCTGACGAGTTGGATCCCATCACAAACAACTTAGTAAAGACATATGTGGCCTCCCTTACCAATTTTATGATGGATCTATAGATTACCAGGTTAGTGAGCATATTCAAGCTAGCTAACATAACTCATATGAGTATTATTTCTCTCTCGTTCTTATTCTTCATTTGTTCTTTCACTTACTAACTTTGTCTTCTTCTGGTAGATTCCTTATGTCCAGGTTGAGTGATGTTCGACCTCATAGTTGTGTTAAAGAGACCATCATGCAACAAACTCACAAGGTCTAGGTTAGTAAAATCCAAATTATGTACGCATGATAATGTTAATGTATCGTATGTGCATTCATGACCTATCCACCCTAGCCTTTGTGCATTTTGTAGAAGGTAGTCCATATTCAAGATCAACATCTCAAAGAGATAAGAAACTAACTAGCAAAGCTTCAAGCCTATATGGAGTAGATGGAATAGAAGGCATGCATTAAGTCGAAATACTATGTGGGCGCATTTAAGAAAGAGGATGAGGAGTGAGTCAATTATCATCACCCATTCTTGCTTAGTTCTTAGGATTTTTCTTCTTTTTTTATCTTTAAAATAGTTTGGCACTCTAGAATTATAAAATGGTTATTAGGTAAATTTAAAGGCCACTTTCTTTGGATGTTGCTTTGATGATTAGGAGATTAAGGAATTCTTTGGGTGATCTCACCCCTATTTTGTTGAGTTGCAATATATGCCTATTTTTTTTCATTATGACAATCTGTTTAAGATCCAAATGTGTGATTGTATAATCTTGGTTATATAATCTTGGCTTATTTGCACATATATGAGTCTTTAATGCAGGTAAAAAATGATTTAGATGCCTAAAATGCAAAAAAAAACTCTACCAAAGAAGCTGCACGAAAAGTAAGTTGTACACACCATTAAGTTATTTGCATAAACCAATGTTTGTCTATACAGATAGCCTACGAAGTCTGCATAACCAAGTATTACTCTAGATATATTATGATCTACCCCTTATTAGAATAATTTGGCATTATTCTAGATTTTTAGATTATGTGTGCTAATCAGATCACACTTCCATGTGTGGATTACTCACACATTCAAAAAATGATGGAATTATTTGACTTACACTATGATGAGTTGCCTATGGGACACTCTGGGGGAAGAAAAAATCCTTTAAGGTCATGCTCAAGTTGTACAAGCCCGTAGCTTAACAGTTGTCTTAATGGAGAGTGTCTATTATAAAGGGACAATGGAGAAATTGAGTTGCAAGTCCTGCCTCTCATCAAAGAGATTGAGCTGGAGAAAACACTAGTCTCAATAATTCTTAGTGAGACTATAGTGCGGCTAGAGAGAGCATTGTTAGGCATCAACAAATCTTTTACTAGGAGTACATTATTACTTAAGGTATTATTTTATTTTGTAGTCTTTTATTTTATCTTTTGTTTATTTTGTTTTCTTTTTTTTTTTTTGCCCTGGCTTTTGCTTGAACTGCCCTTGCAGGTTCAAATTCAATGGGCTGCTCATTTTTTTTAGGCCACCATCTTGGGTTTTCAACTTAAAGAGCTTCCTTTTATTATTATTTTTCTTTTCTCTATTATTTTTCCTCTTTTCTTATTTTCAAATATAGCTATAAAACAAATTAGGTTTGTTAAAGGCTCTAACTATAGATACTAGGCACTATTTTTCGCAACACCACTTAAGCCACTATCTGTCAAGGCCTTCCTCCACTATGATTAAGTGGTTGTCTCTTATCAGTGAATTTGGTATACATTATATTTACCCCTAGTATAGGATGATTGGCATCACTTTGAGCAATATAAAGGATGTGTGATCAATCGAATTTATCATTTGGCACTTTTTATGCTAGAGCTTGTCCTTAGTTTGGGGTTGTATAAGATGCAATAAGCTTTCTTCCATCCTTTACCGAGTAAGCTTTGACCTAACGCTTTCTAGATAAAGTAGAGGTTACCTAGGCTGATTGTTACATCTATCACATCTATTTGATCAAGGCCTTTACCTCTGATGATGCTGACTTTGGGGCTTGGTTGAACAACAGTTAGTGGCATAGGGCTTTTATCAAACATTTATAACAACAATAATGATCACAAGAGAAAAACTTCTTGCATTTCATTTAGTTTAAGGAAATATTTGACAAAGGTCACTTTTATTATGTAAATGCATTTCCTTATGATATTATGTTTGTCATAAATCATTACAACTTGCATATTATATATTAAATAAATACATGATCACTACTTTTAATAATGGCACATAAGATCATTTGATCATCTCGTTAAATGCCTTTGACTTGTTAGCTTTTTGCCCTTCATCCTTTTTCCTTGGTTGTTGTCCCTTGTTTTGTCATTCTACTATTACATTTCCCAGTGTTTGTTCACACTCTCTTGACTTTTACTTTTGACATACTGGCTTTTTGTCCTTCATCCTTACACCTTGTGTATTGTCCCTTATTTTGTCATTTTAATGTTGGCTTTCTTAGTGCTCGTTCACACTATCTCGACTCTTACCTTTGTTTGTTATATATTTTTATGTCATAATTTTTTCCTAAGTCACCCTTTTAGGTTTTCAAATTATTGAAATCTTTTATGTTTTTCTTTTTTTTTATGCTTTTGTTTTTACCTAAGCCATCATTTCAAGTTTTCAACCTAGTGAACTTTTTACTTTTTTCCTTCTTTTTTTTTTCTTTTTGTGCCCTAATTTTTACCTAAGCCACCCTTTTGAATTTTTTATGGCGACCTTATTTACTTTTCTCAATTCCTCATATGAAGTACTTCTTTAACCTATCCAGGTTCATTGGCTTAGAGAATTTATTCTTGTTTATGTTTGATAGCTTTATAGCACCACTTGAATAAACTTATTTGACCATATAGGGACCTTCCCAATTCAGTTTGAATTTTCCTCGAGGACCTTAAACTCGAAGACGTATTGCCTCTAGTACTAAGTCATTTGTTGTCCCTAGGCACCAAGAAGGGGGGTTGAATTGGTGAATAAAAATTTCAAAACAAAGATAAAAAAAAAAAAAGGAGAAAAAATAATAGAGGAGACACAATCAATTTATAGTGGTTTGGGTATAATTGACCCTACGTCCACTCCCCAATCAATCAATTGGGTATTTCACTATCTCAATGATGTTTTCAAGCTCACACCTAACTTATACAACTTGTGTTTTGATGGCTAACACACAACCTTACAACAATGTGTTTTCTAGGCTAACACAAAACCTCACTCAAGTGTTTCACTAGGCTCACACTTAAACCTTCCTCGAAGTGTTTTTACCGGCTAACACAAAACCTCAAAACTTAGTGTTTAATGCTCATACCTAACAATCACAATTTCATAAAGAAGATGAAGAAAATGAGTAGCAAAAATTGAGAGCCTTAATCACTTGTAATAAATTCCTTAGCAACCTTCTTCATGGTTGTTTGGTGGAGTATTTATAGCTAAACTTCATCAAAGAGACGTTGCAGATCATAGCTCATCAAATCTTTGAGACATGCTTGACATATTTTGCATTAAATGCTTGTCAGGATAAAATTGTGGTCGCTACTGCCATTCGCGGTCGCGAAATCCAAATTCTTCAAGGGAAACCCCGTTTGTGTCTAATGGCTAGTCCACGTGGCAGCGTCTTATTAGTTCACCAGAAAAATATAGTCATTATCTTTTACCTACTTTCAAAAGTCGCAGTCGCGAGTTTTCTTGCACAGGCCGCGATAGAGGACGCGAATCCATCTGCCAAAGTGGTTAACTTTCTTCCATAGGGTTCACGGTCGCTACCAACAAGATGCCTCCTCGATTTTTGACTTCCAATAGTCTTCTGAGACACTTGTCAGGTTGTGGTTGTGGACTTGCTTCCCTCTTGAGTTACTTTGAAATTTGCGGTCGCGACTAAGGCATGATTTGCACCGCGAATTCATCTGTAACAAAATGGCTTATTCTTTTCCATTGGTCGCGGCTGAGAATGGTTCCGCGATTTTGCCTGCTTGAATTTCAACATATCTTAACATGTGTCGTGGTCGCGAATCCTAGATTATGGTCGCGATTTACATGTCACTTTGGAGTTTATCAACTCCTTTCATTTCTTCTTGGGAGATTGATTCATTTCTGCAAAAACAACACTTATTTGAAATATTAGTGATGATCAATCTACTTTGTCAAGATCAAAAGAGGTTCTAGACTTAGGATTAATCATCCTAGTCCAACAATCTC
>CATIWR010090864.1:0-23766 GCA_949677035.1 Omphalea diandra | reverse complement strand
ATACATTAATTTGGAATTTTCATTTCAATTTCAACAAGCTCTCTCAAAATCAATGCATCTAATAACCCTCTTTGGGTAGGTTATTATATACATTGATTTGAAATTATCTCTTCGCAAGAATTAAAAATAACTTTACGAAATTTCAATGGATGTCTCACTTTGGCGGTATCTCCCATATCAACCTATAAAATTACTTTTAATTAGTGATTTATAATAGCCCAATTAAAATACATACTAAATACAAATATATATTTCAAAAGGATACACAAGGTACTAAATATAAAATACCTCAATTTTAAGCACACAATTATTTATTTATATATGTGCAAAACAAATATTTATTATCTATTTATTTAATTCTTTATCACAAGGTCAATGTCACTAAGTAATAAATAGACAATCAATTATATATATATAAACCATATAAATATTAATATATATATATATATATATTAATAATTATTAAAGTAAAAAATAAAGTATGTCATGATGCACATGAATATAAGTTGTTAATGTAAATATTAGTTCACATAAAATAACGATAAGGAATTCGCTTAGTTCGGTTGACTAAATCACGCATATTCGAGGGATGCGGTCGTGGGTTCAAAACCCACGACGCTCATCCCTGTCCCCTTTTGTATGATAATGTTGTATTCGAAGAACATTCTACAAAAATTTGGGCCCACATTTAGAGAAAGGTGTCCCTTGATAATAATTGTTGAGATGCCAGACAATCTTTCATGGTCGTTAACACTTCATAAGAATAGTCCACAATCCCCATAACAACCATTTTCTCGATTTACCAATAATTTCAAATTTCCAACCACGAATGATTGAAAATAAAACAGCAGTAACATACTTCATTATGAAACAACAACATTGTTAAAGTGTTAAACCACCTTGCTTTCTTAAACCAATCCAAAATGCTTTTAACTATAATCATAAAAAAACCTTAGATAATAAAATTGAAAAGATATAACAATTACTTTCCTTGTTTGACAGGAAATATAAGAATAGTAAAACTAGGAATCAATATTCTTAGATAAGAAAACTCTCAATTACATATTTAATACTTTTAAGAAAACTAGGAGTCGACATTCCTAGATAATAAAAACTATTGAAGAGAAATATGAGGTTACATATCACTCTTAAAACAGAAAAGAAAATTAAAACAAAACACTAAACTTTCATTATTAATAACAGAAGAAAATAAATCCTAGAATTCCTAAATTTAGCTTTCTCCGTCTAAATGATGTTTCTTTGGTATTTTCATCTCATTTGTTGTGACAAAACCATTAAACATGGTTGTGATGAAAATCCTATATTTGTGAATTTGCAACTTTATCCATATCTTATAATTTTGTTAATTTTACCTTTATTTGATAAATTAGTTTTAACTGACCCCATGATTTTAAATTGAACAAAATTAATATTTTATTCATTATTTCAAATTTTTACTTTTTTAAGTGGCCGGATTTTTTTTTGGTAAACAATAGGGTCTCAAATAAAATATTAAGAATCAGGAAGACATCCAGCAAAGCTAGAAATCACAAACATATCCCTATGACTTGTACCAATAGCTAATTTACCGAATAAGCATATGAATGAGACTCTTAAAGGACAAAAAGGTAATGTACAGTTTTGTACTAAAGTGTTGAACACCAGTATCCCAATCCATACGCAAATCACAAACCACTGCCCATAACTTAGCTTTAATGGCGGAATAGAGACCAATATTAATGGTATACCCAACTTTCCAACGAAGACAGATCGAGGGAGAAGAAGTACATCAGCAGTTGCCCTTCTTAGCCTTTTTCAAATACCCATTCCCCGCAAACCAGATACCAGAAAATTGATTTTCAAATACCATGACAAAACCCAGAAACCCATCAAGCAAAACCTAGAAATCAATTCTCTCTACTCGCATGAAAAATCAAATGAAGAGAAAACCATCGGCGATTTCGCAAACAAAATTGACCGAAGCACCCACGCCAGCATCAGTGCTCTCCTCTCCTGCCACAGACTCAACGGCTGCGATTTTGCCATTCGAAGACGCCGCTGAGGGCAATGGGTTCGGGCAAGCTGTCGGATTGGCTGCGGGCCAGGACTCGGCCAACAGCCGTTGGTGGGGGTGGTCGTTGCTTTCGCCGCCACCTTCGATGTGGAACTTTCGTAGACGATGTTTCATCTGTTTGCGTTGGGTTGATATTTTGGGAACAGGACTGTTTGAAAGAGAAGGAGAGAAAAAAAATTTACAGAAAAGAGAAGTGTTTTGGCAAAAGCGGGTTTCGAACCTGAGACCTCAACGAGAGTAGCACACGTTTTCAACCGTCTGGTCTAATAGACGAGTTTGTGACGGTAGAATCAAATAAAATATATGAAATGTAGTTTACTAAATGGTGG
Source organism: Omphalea diandra (assembly GCA_949677035.1). Taxonomy (NCBI): domain Eukaryota; kingdom Viridiplantae; phylum Streptophyta; class Magnoliopsida; order Malpighiales; family Euphorbiaceae; genus Omphalea; species Omphalea diandra. The sequence continues at coordinate 21,363 of CATIWR010090864.1, read as the reverse complement.
GATGCCCTACCTCCGGTCAAATTTTTTTTTTTTAACAACACAAAGTATTTAGGGCTCTAAATCATATACAACCATGCTCTTATACCACATGTGAGAATTTATTCAAGATCTAATACATGAATTTAGAACACCATTCAAAATTAATCAGAAGCAAAATTGCGTACCTGTTTGCGTAGTAGATCTGAAAGCGAAAACAAGTTGTATACCTCTTTACGCATTGAATCCTAAATTATTCAGCTTCATTATTCCGATTACTAAAAATAGAACACTCGAATAATAGATCAGAAGAGTTAAAAAATAGAGTTAAGTCTTTCTCTCTTTGACCTTCCCACAAGATGACTACCAATGAGTATAGCAATTAGGGTTGCCAATCATCATGAAGGCAGGAGATAGGACCTAACCTATTTATAATAATTTTAACAGGCCCACTCATCACAGGTCCATGTTAAAATAGGCCTATACTGACTGTCTTTCATATCGGTCCACAAAAGTGTCACAAGCCCATAACTCAATTGATCATATTTTAATTGGAATTACCCTAAATTAATAAACTATATTATTCAATCCGTTTTATAAATAATTAAAATAGACTCATAATTAATATTAGGCTACATAAAAATTCCAACATCAGAGACGTAGGCTCATTCGCCGTTATGTGAAACAAGAAATCTTAGAAATTCTATTTTATAGCTAAGAGGGTGTGTTTTTAAAAAAAAAAAAAATTAAATGGATTAGTTAGAGACGACTATTTCCTAATGATCTTATGGGCGAAACCTATAAAGCCATAATAACGAATCATTCTTTCTGCTCTGCCTTGGTCTCGGTCAGCCAAATGGGCCTGCAATGTTCCAAATATAGCAAACTGTAACTCTGCTGCTATGCTACTTTTATTTTATCCTATGTTATATCATGTATTCTTATTTATACAACAATATGGATCAGACGTTTACGGTACATGCAATAGTTACAAAAATGAGCAGCTTTCTTTTATCTTTGCCAATGCAACTTTCTTCTATTTTCATTTGTTTCTTTTTTTTCTTTGTTGTATGTTTTTTTTTCTTTTGTACACTTTTTTTTTTTTTTTATCTTCTTTCTTTCTTTTGTACACTTTTTTTTTTATCTTCTTTCTTTTTCTAATAAATAAGATTTTTATTTCATAAAAATTAATTGCGATATATATAATTTATTTAATCCAATTAATATTTATTTTATATTATATAATATCAAAATATAAAAAAAATTATAAAAAATAATATAATAATAAAAAAATATAATTATATTAAAATCTTCAATTAAAATAAAAATAAAATAAATGAACCTACAATTTACAAAAAAAAAATGAATTTATAATTTAAAAAATGAATATACAATTTACTGATAATTAATCTATAGTTTATACCAAATAAACTTATAGTTTACAATAAATGAACCCCAAAAAAACATAAAATCCATTTAATAATATCAATAATATTAAACATAAATAAATAAAATATAATATTTAATAATATTTTAATATAATTTAATATAATAATATAATATTATATTATATTATATATAATAAAATAAATTATATAATTATAATAATGCCATTTATAAGAAAAGAAAATGAAACAAAAAAATAAATTAAAACACACTAAAATCTCGTTTATAAGAAAAAAATGAAATAAAAAAAATGAAAGAAAGAATGTTTCGCAGAAGAGATGCTATATTGGGGTGCATTTTTTTTTTTTTTGCATGTGTCATAGCCCCTGATCCATATTGTTATATGAACATGAGTCATTGATATAATTTGTCTATGTATAACTCTCAAAATAAAATGAATCAAATAGTTATTATGGTTCAAAACAATAATGGGAATATTAAAAGTTTTTTTTATCAAGAATATTAAAAGTTAAAAAGTTAGCATTTGAATTTTTTTTAAAAAAAAACTTGCATGCGATTGATTTTTTTATTTTTATTTTTTGGGTTTAAGCTTTTATGAGAGTTTAAATTCACAATTCTATTATTATTAAAACAAAAGTAACATTACATTAAAATTTAGGCTAGTGGTAATTTAAATCTAAATTTTTGTATGTCAATGTAATTCTAACTCAAACTTCAAAAATTATCAAAATAGGTCAAAATTATGAAATTGAATGCATGTTAATCGAATATATGTTTTGATCAAAATAAATAATAGCATAATAAGCTAAATTTGCGAAAGATATAGACATTAAAAGGCATATCAATCAAATTTTATTATTTTTTAATACAAATTTCACCAAAATTACACCACAAATTTATGAATAGGATTAATATTGTACTTAATTTCATAATTCTAGTTTATTTTGATAATTTTTAAAATTTAAATCAAAATTGCATTAACAAGTAAATGTTTAGATTTAAACTACCATTAGCATAAAATTTATTGTTACAATAAGGATAGATATTATGATTTTAAACTTTATGATTATGGGCTCAGAAAATAGGAATAATAATAAGAAACTAAAATGTTGTTTATATATAGCCAAAGAATAAAACAATAAAGAAGTAAACCAAGTGAAGAGAAAGTCTTTTACATGTAATATTGTGTAGTCAAATAGAGTCAACATAGAGATGCTACCTCTTTGCTCTTGGTGGTGATTAATTTAAAGTCATCATTGTACCTCCTTGTAACGAGACTTGAGCCATTCTTCCACTCGCATCACCCATAAACCATTGTCCCTCTTGAAAATATATACTATATAGGATCATGCGCATAGGAAGGAACCGCACGCGGATTGCACTTGCTTTCCTGGCAGAGACTGTCTTCTTCTTGGTGTCTGCTATGGACTGCTCATCATGTTGTGACTAATATTTCTTTGATCATTTATTATATTTTACTGAAGTATAGTTCCTTATTGTATATAAACACAGAGTGCATTTCTTTTACTCTCTTTTCGATGCTTTTGTCTTTCAGTCTTGATTGGATCTCCCATTTCACCACTTCCCATCATTCATTCCCTTTTGTGGCACTGACTCGACATATTTCTTAGTCTTTTATGTGTGTTTTTTCTGATCTTCCTGCAAAACATTAGTACAAGTTTTTGGGATAGCTTCCCTGAAGCCATCATGTGTTCCCAGTTCACCTTTAGGCATGGCTAGGGCTTCACCATTAAGCATGGATATTGATGCAAATGGGCTTAGTTGTGAATTACTCTAAATTCCTCGACCCAACTCAGATGGAAAAAAAAAAAAAAAATAGCTTGTTCGTTGTGAATAGTGAGTGAACCTAAATTGGCATCTAATCCTCATTTTCCAAATAAACCAAGTTTAATAAATGAAACAATTCAGCTTGTTTTAAGGATGCATATAAGAATATATGGCTTAATTGAACTTGACTTGTTTAACAAATGTAAAAAAAAAAAAAGGGAGTCTAATTAAACTTTCTTTCACCAACTGATTAGTTCAATCAAGCTAACAAGAACTCATTTAAACTCATTAACAACGTCCATATGCATGACCCATTAGTATTTGCTATTGTAGAAATTAGTGTATAAGTACATGTTTACCAAAAAAAATAAAAGGTGTATGTATGTGTCAATTATTTAACATATACATCCTTTTGTTTTCTCTTAATTAGTCATGATAGCACCACATGATGAACATAATCAGTTGAATAATACGTGGATTAATTAGTATTTGGAAAATTCAATATTGGCAAATTGGCATGAACCCGACATATATATGTAAGTGTTCAATGTACCAAGCATGATAAATTTTTCCTACAATAGATCACTTACTAAACATCTGCAATAGTACCTCTGTTCCTGGGAGCTAGGATCATTCATTTTGTTCCTAACTCGAAATATATAATTAGAATAATTTCTCATAGTGGATCTATTATTATTGAGAAGTTTCCTGTAGCATAAAAATTCTCTATTGTCAAGTTGCAAGTACAGTAATAATTATTAATACTATTCTAACTAGATTTTAGCTACTATAACTAGGCTCTGTCTTATTCTTGTCTTCCGAAACATACTTCTGGAGGTAGTAATAATAATGTATGCTATTACTAAGCATGTTTCTTTTTGGTTAAGAGCAATTCGGTACACGGAATGTACTCTGGTCCCTAAATTCTCTTCATTATTTTGTTAAATTTTCATGCACACATATATATAGCACATGCAACTTAGCAATTTGTACATTATATTATCCACCCTTGCTTGTTGTGTTTAGTGCAAGTTGGTAGGTTCAACCTAATTTTCCCATGCAGCTAAGCTCTAGACCTATATATATGGCAAGCATCATGATCATTACCGCAAAAGAATTAATTAATAGGGCAACAAATTTTTTGAATTTGTCTTGTTTTAGTGAGCTAGTTATATATATATATATATATATATCAAACTGCATTAATTTATTTTTATTCTTCTATTATTATGAAAAATTTTAATTATTCTTATTTAAGAAAAAAAACTTAAAGAAAAGTCTTCCACATCATGTAAGCATTGCTTGCTGGCAGAAGAACAACCCATTAGACTTGCCCTTCACCACATTGCACTCCATGGCTCTGACAGCCAATTTCTATCAAGCAAAGAACTTCTTCCTCAGTACTTCAATTAAAAAAGAAATAAATGAATAAACTAATTGAGATGGAATTAATTAACATCAAATTGACTGAAAATCAATGATGTGATGATAAAAAATGTCCAGAATTCTTTTGTGATTTGTTAGGCTAAAAGAGAGTGAAAATGCTATTGCCTACTAAGTTAGCTTATATTTGAATAATTATACATTTTTAAGAATTGTGTTTTTTATTAATTTTGACTCTGATTAAGATTCAAACTCGCAACTTCACAATAATAAAAATGACTACAGTTCATTTTAATGGATTTAACTGGTATCTATGATTAGCACTTGTCATTATATTGATAGGTATATCGATGTTTACATCTATTTGGCAAAAATGCTATAAGCTGATCTCACTAACTTCCAGTAATGAAGCAGATAAAGAGATTTAGCAGATGAATTGAGCCCAATCACATGAGCTGGATATAACTAACTTTGTAAGTCTACCTATAATCTATATATATAGGCCAGTCTTGCGAGTTATGATGGGGACCCGTTGCATCACTGACCCTAAACTCTGAGTTCTAGAATTCCTCTTTTAGCTTCCCTGTAGCCTGTGATTTGAAGAAGATGACTACCCAGAACGTAAAATGGTCAGAGAAATCCAACTCTGGTATTGCATTTGGTTACAAATTTGCCCTTGCAAATTAACCATACACCAACTTGGGACCCCTTCACATTTATGATTTAACTAATCAAAACCATGAATTATAAATGTATATTCAGGATAATTACAAGAGAATACTTTGGACTTAAGTTGTGAGGATAACAACCGCTAATGGCTCATTTCTAGACTTTAGCAGTTACTAGCATTTCTAATTATTGATGCTGAAAGAGTCAGGCCGTTCCTTTGATTGATGAGTTTTTCCTGCAAAAACTGCACTAACAGTGACAAAATATGCCAGTATAGTGCTGCATTATTTGAACCCATTATTATTTATCCAACATTGGCGCTATTAAGATCAGCATATGTAGCATTTATCGTTGGGATATAGTTATAGTCCTGCGCGATGGGTGAATGTTTACCTCATATAGTAACGATGTTAAAGATTTCAAACTCAGCCTTTGGTCCCCCTCTTTAAACTGAAGCCAATTATTGATTTTTAAGTAATAACAAAAGATCAAAATTCAGGAGATATACTAGATTATCCTAACTAAATTCACAGTCTTTAATATTAATAAAAAAGAATTAAATATAAATAACAATTTCAGTAGAAAAGAAAAAAAAACTAACTGAACCTATATTCACTCTACCACTAAAGCAAGAGGAAACCAATTGTTTTGGTAATAACAAATTATAATAAGGGCAACACAAAATTCATTTATATTACTAAGATAAGAAGAGCTCAGGTGATGCAAGGTTCAACGCATGGACATATATATAGGTGAATAACACATGGAAATAATTAAATGTATTATCAAACATAACATTGATTTGTTTATGATCGTGACCCTCCATTAACCCAATTATTAGATTTATATAAGAGACTAAATTAAGATTTAGAATGACAAAGCTGGATTTGAATCAATTTGACATTCCAAACTTTTTATATATAAATTTTTGTAGGTCAGGGCCTGGCATGTGCAGAAGATGGGTCTTATTTAGAATTCAGATTGCTGAAATGCTGCTAATCTTTAAACCATATAATGCCTTTCATTCTTCAATTTAGTCTGAAAATTAGAAGAATGGCTTTTTCACATCTGCCATAACCAAAGTGTGCACAATTTTATAGCATATCTTAATATAATCTATGTCATTTTGTTGCATTAAGTTGATACTAATTTCCAAAACACAATCAGCAGAATACAAGATTTTGGGGATTAGATCTCTACGGAGAAGATTTAGTAATGATGTTTCAATCAATTAACAATTTCTACCAATAGATAAGGGGAATTCAGGTATGCTCACTTGGATAAAAAATTGTTTGACAGTGAAAGTTTAAATTAGACGAAAATCTATGGAGGTTTCAACCTAGCCACACAACCTATGGAAATTGGTTGTGATTTTCTTCAACTGATAGAAGACAACCTACGGAAGTTGGTTGTGATTTTCTCCAACTTATAGAAGTTAAAGAATGGGTAAGTTTAGAGCTGTCCACTATTCAGGTTGAATCAAGAAATTGAGTAAAACTGATGAGTTTAGTTTGGTTTGGTTTGATTGAATTTAAAAATTGATTTGGTTAATTTTTTTTAAAAAATTAATTAATTTGATTTGATTCAATTTTAATTTTTTTAAATCAAACCAAACAAAATAAACCAAATAAATCAATTTTTTTATAAAAAGAATTTTTTAAATTAATGATATAAATATACATTTTTTATTTAAAAATAAATTAAATATGTTGTGCATATATAATTAATATATAATAAGTTTTATTTGTATAAATAATCAAAATAGTATAATTTATATTAAAAGTTCAAACTGAATCCTACTGATTGATAACAACCCTAAATAAGTTAAAGAATGGGTGATTTAACGAAATTAATGGCTAATAAAACCCAATAAGAAATTAATGGAACTAAAGATAAAATAAGGAATTTATTTGATTGATCAGTAAGTTAAAGGGTCCAAATCACAATTCTATTTATAGACATTTTACAAATCCTATCTAGTTACAAATTCAAAAACATATTATAAGGCTCTACTTGTTTAATAAAAATATCTTCATTTTCTGATATTTGGCGTATATTGAAACATAGTCAATAAAAAATATTTTTTTATCAATGAAAAACTAAGTTATTTTTTAAATTTTGACAAACTCATTCAAATAAAAAATAAATAATATAAATACATATATTTATTATCAATAATCATCTTTGATTGTCGACATCTATCACTAGTCACAATCGATCAGTGATAGTCACTTACAATAAGGAGAATCTACAAAAATTTTTATTTTTAATATATTTTTATATTAAATAATAAATAATATAAATACAAAAGATGTGTGATTTAAATTTTGTTATAATCTTATAAATACAAAAAAAAAAACATTTATTTCTATAATGCATTTCAAACATTAAAAAATATATTCTTTAGAAAATATTCTTCATAAACAAGTTATTTTCTTTAAAACAAACAGAACCTTAGAATTTCTAAAAATAATTATAATGAATCCTATTTTAAGTAAAATTTGGAAATGAATTTTATTATTAGCACTCAAGGTAATTTATTTAATAATCACTAAATATGATTAAAATTAAAGATTGATTTTATTCTGAAGGCCTATTGATAAAAAAAATTTAAACTTTATGTGTTTTGATAATTATATTTAATTCTTTTAATTTTGGTAAATTTAACCAATTTGTAAAGTTCTTGACAAGTATGACTAATTTGAGATTTTAGTCAAAATTAGATGACATGACCCATGACTTGTCATTTATATTAGATTAAATTTTAAGAAAGATGTGTTCAATGAGTCTTATTAGTTTTAAATTCAATCTTAGCCAATTTAATTTTGACAGATTTAGCCAATTTGTAAAAATTTACCAATTTAATATTTTGATCAAAATTAGATGATATTATCCATGATGTGTTGTCGATATAAGATTGAGTTTTAAGAAGAGTGTTCAATAAGTCTGATTAGTTTTAAAATTCAATCTTATATGGATAATACGTCATGGGTCATGTCATCTAATTTAGACTAAAATTTCAAATTTACTATAATTGTCAAGAACTTTACAAAATTGGGTAAATTTACTAAAAATAAAAGAATTAGATATAATCATCAAAATATATAAAGGTTTGAATTTTTTTAACCAATAAGCCTATTTTGAATCACTAAACTTTGATTTTTATTTTATTGTAGTTTATTGACCTATTTTTTATTATTTTTATTTTATTGTTGAATTATTTTAGGTTTTATTTATGAGAGATATTTGAATTTCTATTTTTATAAGTTATAACAAAAAAATATAAAAACACATAATTAATTTTGAGTAGAAAAATTAGAAGAAAAATTGGACAATAAATCACAATAAGATAAAATCAAGGTTTATTGATTCAATGAATAAAGTCATTCCACTATAGAATAAAAATATATTTCAGTGACCATTAGGATTAATTACCTTAACTCTCGGCTTCTAGATTAAGAATGTCATCATTTGTCTCAAAATCCTATTCGAATATGGATAACTGGACACCTAGTTTTTACTAGAATAATAAACCTCATCCTTTTAGAGTTTTATTTAGACAAGAAAAGGTTAGACAAAAAAAACATATCTTGAAAATGAAAAACAAAACCAACAAAAATGAAATTCATACTAATCAACTTCAAAATTTATGTTTAGTTAAAAGTCAAACTATGCACAAGCATCTTTAAGTTAGAGTTCCAATTAAATACTTAAATTATTATACGAGGTTGGAGTCACACTTTTCAAGTAAAAAACACATTATTTTTAGAAAAAAGTCAAAATATTGATAAGAGTGTGGATAGTTGCTCAATATACCTTGTCAGTAATCCTAAACAAAAAAGTGTAGCTAAGAGGTGTAATTGCACTCTCAAAGATATAATGAGAAGCATGATGAATAAGTCTAACTCACTTCAATTCTTATGGGGTAAAGCAATTAAAATTTCTCATATATTTTCCTAGCAAATATATACCTAAAATATTTATTAAGTTATAGATAAATAGAAAATCTTGTTTAAACGATTTTTATATTTAGGGTTGTCCTGTTGAGATTAGAATTTATAATCCCACTGAGAAAAAAGAATGATCATAAAACTACTCATTGTTTCTTTATTAGGTATCAATATCATTCTAAACGATATAAGTTCTATTGTTTTATTTGTGACACAAGGATTGTGGAGTCTATGATAGCAAAGTTCTTAGAGTTTGACATGAATGATATTGATTGTTTGCAACTATCTATAAAAAAATGTACAAAATGAAAATGTATCTATCCTTTTGCCCATTCCATATAAGAAGATTGTAAGAGTGCCTATTGAAAAGGTTGTAATGACGAGGGTATAGTCAATCTTCTTGCTCATATTAAGAATCTTTCACCACAAATGGTAGTTGAGGAGTTACCTATTAGAAGGTCTACTAGGACAAGGACGTCTGTTATTCCTGATGACTATAAAGTGTATCTCAATGAGGGTGATTATGACATTAGTCATATTATTGATACAATGTCTTATAATAAGGTTATAACAGTGTTCATTCTGATTTATGGATAAGATGAGATGGCATTTATGGATCATAATAAGGTGAAGGAATTAGTGGAACTTCCTTTTGGTTACAAACCCACTAATTATAAGTAGATTTTTAAAACTAAAAAGGATTCTAAAAGAAAGGTTGAAAGGTTTAAATCTAGATTGGTTACTAAGGGTTTACACAACTTGAGGATATTAGTTATAATGAGACTTTTTTCCTATTTCTTCCAAGGATTTTTTAAGATAATTATGGGTTTGGTGACTCATTTTAACTTAGAGCTTCATCAAATGGATGTCAAGACTGCATTCTTGAATGATGATCTTGTCGAGGACATTTATATGATGCAACGTGAGGGTTTTGAGGAGAGTAATAAGAAATATTTGCTATGTAGGATAAATAAATCTATTTATGACCTCAAAAAACTTTTTGCCAATGGTATTTTAAATTTGATAAGGTAGTCACATTATTACTTGGTTTCTATAAAACAAGATAGACCAGTATATTTATCTCAAGATTAGTGACTATATTGATGATATTTTGTTAACTAGAAATAATAAGGGGTTACTTTATGATACTAAACAATTACTTTTAAAACTTCTGATATTAATGATCATGGAGTGACATCTTTTATCCTAAGCATTAAAATTAACTGCGATCAATCTCATTACTTGTTGGGTTTTTCTTAAAGGGCTTATATTGACACTGTACTTAATAGATTTAATATGCATACTTGCAGATGTGGCGATGCTCTTCTTATGAAAGAAGATAAATTTTACAAGGAACAATATCCTATAAGTGAAATTAAGTAAGAATCTATGAGTAGTTTTCCCTGTGCTAGTGCCATTGGCAGTTTGATAAGTTGTACAAGAGCAGATATTGCATATATTGTTAGTGTTTTTGGTCAATTTTTTTTTTATAATTCTAGATTAAATCATTAGGAGACTACCAAAAAAATTATGAGGTACTTGCAAAAGACAAAAGATTATATATTAGTTTATAGACAAATTTATAATCTTTAGGTAATTGGTTATTCAGACTTAGATTTTACAAGCTATCTAGATGACTTGAAGTCCACTTCAGGATTATCATTATATTCATTAGCAGTGTTGTTTCGTGAAAAAGTGTTAAACAAATAATTACTTATTTGTTTATCATGCAAGTTGAGTTTATTGCTTATGGTGCTACGATGCGGACTGTATAGTGGAGGAATTTCATTTTAGGGCTAATTATGGTTGATTTGGTTGCTAAATGACTTCAAACATATTGTGATAATAATGCTATAATGTTCTTTTCAAAAACTAAAAAAAGTTCAAATGGGTTCAAGCATATAAAAATCAAATATCTTATAGTCAGTGACTTAGCAAAAAAAAAGACATTGAAATTGAATACATTAGCATTAATTTCATGATTGTTGAGTCTTTAATTAAAGACTTAAACATGTAATATTTAAGAAATATATAGGCAATAAGGGCATTGTGGAGCCTTTTGATATACTTTATTAGTAAAAGTTTTATATTTATAACCCAATATATGTTTAAGAAATCTTATTGTGGTATTTTACTTATTATAAGTTATATGTCTTTGTTGATATTCATGATCATAGATTGTAATTTAATTATGTGGATAATGGCATGCTATAATCTTAATATCTTAAAACTTTATAGTGTGACTTTTTAGTCAAATGTATTTTCAGTTGTGTTTTTAAAAGCAAATATCTTATTGCTATATTTTTGAATTTCTTTAACTTAGTTCTCAAGCATGTATGAAAGAGAAACCATAGTAAGAATCAACAATGAAAATAGTTAATTGATCATATAAGGACATTATTTTCTTGCTACATTGTCATATCATAATTTATGTTGATTAAATCATTAATACTTGTAATTATGAATTGCTAATATGTCACTAAAGGTCATAATTATTGCTATGATTTGGTGTTGATGATTTAACATTGGACCATATTATATTAAGGTGTGACTTAATCTCTTAAATTATATATTTTCTAAAAATTTTATGGTCAAATTTAAAATTTAATATTCATACTGAATGATATTTTTAAATTATTATTAATTATTAAAATTTTATAATTAATATTATTAAACTGAGAGAATGTTAAATTTTATAAGCTAATTATTAAATATAGATTTATTTAGTTTTGTGAAAATAAATTGAATAATACAATTTAAGGATTTGTGTGGAAACTCAATATATATTATATGATTATTTTGAGTTATGAATTCGTGACACTTTGAATACGTTGATATTGAAAGGCAATTTAGTGTAAGTCTAATCTAATATAGACCTATAAATATGTGTGTATGTGTTTTTCTTATCCATACCTAACTCTAATTTGGTTTATCCATTAAATAGCCGCTTTAAAAGAAGGAAAAGAGAGAAAGAATTAACTCCCAAAATTTCATCATATTAATATTTGTTTTTAAGAATTTTTATATAGTATTCGTAAATGATTGCACGCAACAATAATATATTAAACTTGCAATCAGGTATACGTTTAGCTCCCACATGATTTTTTTTTTTTTGATATTCTAAATATCATGTACTAAATTGTAATTAAAACTTACTAAACTCACACTTCTTAATTTCAAAAATACACATTGAGCTAAAAGTCAAAACTATGCACAAACATATTAGGATTGAAAACTATGTATAAGCATATTTGATAATTGAATTGAAACCAACTTGAGAGCTCTAAAATGTAAGATTTAGGAATTAAATATGAACATGTGAAAATAATCTAGGACAAAAAATCTTTTGCCAGTTTGGTAGAAGATTGGCAGAATCTATCTAAGTATCTAGGCCACAAATAAATTAGGTTAGATTTTATGAATGTACAATGTTATTATTAGAATTTATTTAGTACAATTGTTTAAGAAGTAAGAACACATCTCAAACCATGATATTAAATTTTTTCGTTTAAAAAAAAAAAACACATGTGAACTTCTTTAAATTTATAATAATAAAAAAAAATTTCAGTCCTTGAATATCACAAAATTTTTGAAGAAAATTAGGAATTTACATGTTGAATAAGCAACCAAGCAAAATACATTCTACTAAAAATTCATAACATCTGTATCCGCACTATACACGTGTATATTTTGCCTAAAATGAGGCCTGATGGATCCATTCGTACATATGCGTTTAGGCTATATGCAATTCTGAAATTAGGAAATGCGTGTAGAAGGCATAGACTAGTCACAAAAAACACCAAAATAAGCTTTCAACAGAAAGGTCTGTTTTGGAGCCACATTGTTTATTGAGTTATGCACTTTCTACACCAAAATGACCCAAAAATGGCCTGGCCTATAATGCACAAGAAAAGTCTTAATTCTTTTCATTAGCTTGCAATATATATAATGATAATATGCCCACATTTGATTTAAAAAACAAAATAACATACTAACAAAAATACCAAACCACTCTGTTAGGTATTTGAAAAAGTATGAACAAGCAGCATTACAAGACCCACTCTATCCTTCCAAAATTCACAATTTCTTCCTAACCCATTAAGGTCCAAACCTGAACAATAAAAATAAAGAAAAAAGTCCTCACATAGACAATGCCCAATCTCAAAAGGTGTCCTAATGCTGCAAAACTTGCTGCCCATTTTGATCTAAATAAAGAGTGAAACCCAATATCTACTCAAAATGTTTCTATATCCTTTTCTTCCTGTTTTTTTTCCTCCCTTCCCCAAGCTAACCCAAAAAAAGGGCAAAAATTTGTATACAAGAAAAAGGAAGGAAAAAAAAAAAAAAAGAAAAGGAAAACTGATAGCTGGAAAAAACTGGATGGAAAACCTACTCCTCCAAGAAGCGGTTGACAATCTTCATGCTTGCCTCCACCACCTCTCTCTCCCAAACTTCAATCCACCTCTTTTTTTTCCTTTTCTTTTTTTTCTTATTCTTGTTATTAATAATAATATTATTATTGTTGATATTACTATTAATATTATTTATCATCGACAATTCTAACGGCGGCGGAGAGGGCGTGGGCGTGAAAGCAGCCGCCACCTCTTTCATTTCCATCTCCATCTCCATATCCGTATCCATATCCAACGCCACCTTAAACGCCTCCGTTGCATCCACTCTCTGTAGGTCCCACCCGGCCCCTTTTAGTCGCATGATCTTCCCTATCTGTCTTTTCGCCAGCTGACACGTGTTGTCCTTTATCTCCCTCACTGCCTCCTCGTATGCACCTCTCCGCACCTCATCCCAGTCCCCTCTTGTCCCCACTCCCATTATCGATGGCGGATACTTCTTAAAAAATGGGTCAAACTCTGGAACCCCAATCGCTTTCCTCAGCCCGGGCTGACTCGCGGACTCGCCTGAGTCATAATACTCTGTCAACTCCTCGAACATCCCCGAGTCGAGCATTTCGTCAACTCGCCTGCACAAATAATCGCACAACACCGGGAACGACACATCCACCCAAAGGAAAAAGCAGTTGTACCTCAACTGGGCCGAAACGGGAGCGCTGTAGTTACCAAAGACATCTGTGCCGGGATTGAATCGGTCAACAAGGAAAGCATGAATAAAAGAGTTGGACCCACCAACGAGGAGAGGAAGGTTTTGTCTTTGGGTAATATCGGAGACGGCAAGAGAAGCAGCGAGGCGGAAGTCAGAGGGGGAGAACTCGCCGTCGTCGGGGTCGAAGACGCCGAGCAAATGGTGGGGGACACGGAGGCGGTCGTGTAAGGGTATTTTGTTGGTGGTTATATCGAGGCCTTCATAGACTTGCATTTTATCGGAGTTGATGATTTCTGATTGGGGAAGGAAGCGGGTAACGAGATCAATAGAGAGCTTGGATTTGCCGCAGCCGGTGGCGCCCATGATGACGACGATCTTGTCTTTAGAGAAGGAGGAGTCCATGCGGACTAGAGGGCGGCGGAAATGGAGTTGATGGGGAGTGGAGGGGGAGTGAAGAAAAAGCATAGGATAAAGACAGAAAGGAAAAGTGGGTATTGTTGTTATAAGTAGGGGGTACGTATATGGGTAATATCAGGTGGATTGGAGCAGGGGTGATGATGGTGATGGTGGTGGTGGTGGAGGTGATGGTGAGCTGCACAGACATACGGAATCAATGTGAAGACGCTTTATGCATGCGCCAGGCGGGAGAGAGAGAGAGAGAGGTACTGGTACTTGGTGTTGGTGTTGTGTGCGTATGTTTGATGTGCGCTAAAAAAACAGCTGTGATTGGTTTGTTATATAGTTTTTGACAAGGAAGAGATGGGGGGCACAACCCCTAATTTATACCCACGAGTGATTTAATAAAATATAATTTATTTTTTATTTTAAATAACATTTTTAAATTATAAAAAATTAAATTCTTTACTTTTTCAATTTTTCATTTAAAAAATGAATTTTAATAAAAAAAAGTATAACTCGTTATTTTTAATATTTCTAAAATAAAATAATATAATTATTTTATATCTATAATTATATTTATTAAATAATATTTTTAATTATTATAATATTTTATGAATTAATTAATAAAATAAAAAAAAAAGCACGATATCTATATTTTCTCTTTCTTGTTTTCTTTTATGGGGGCACGATATCTATATTTCCTCTTTCTTGTTTTCTTTTATGGGATTTTTTTTCATTAATTTTAAAATATGTATTGAATTAATATAAAGGATAATTTTTTTTAAAAAAAAATTCATAATTTTAGCTTGCATGAGAAAAATTAATAAAGTGAATAATAACGTTTAATGTCAAATAGGAAATTTTATTCTCTATTTCGAGGCAAAATGATGAAGTGGGAGTAATATTTAAAAAGATTGAAATAAAAGAAAAACTAGTTTATTGGGAGTTGATTTATTGGTCATTATAGGGTCCTACCACTATATAATTTTGACCATTAGATTTTTACTATTAAATTTTGATTATTAATTTTTTATTAAATAATTAAGATTAAAATTGATATTTTATAATATTCTATTTCAACACTGTCCGATAGAGTAAAATCCGCCCTAAAATCCAGATGTCTCTACCCCTCTCTGTCTGACGTTGCGCTCTCCTTCTGCTCTCCTCTCCAGTGCCCCTTTCTTCCATTTCAGCACTCTGTAATAAAAACAGAGCACCGACGACAAAGACAAACGTTTAACAGAGCAAAATTTATTCATCACTTAAAAGCAAACGTATCTCGAACACCGAAAACCCACTACCAAGTTATAGTTACATTTGATCTCCCTTTCTTTGCTTCACCACTCCATCTCAGTCTCAGACCCTACTTTTAAAGAATTGAGAGATCCACAAAATCTGATTTAATTTTGATTTAAAACATTTTAAAAGAATGGCCCATCCCCGAGTTTTCTGTGTCAGAACCGCTGATAAAAAGCTGGATGAGCTCCGATTTCTTTCTGAGTGCGTTCGATCTAGTCTCAGCTCCTTGTCTAACAGCTCATCCTGTAAGATAACCTGATTCTTTTTCTATCTTTCCATTGTCATTTTAGTGAATGGAACGAAACAAAAAAATTTGTCTTTAAAATCAGTGAAAATGTCAATCAGTGGCTGTCTCGCAGGTAGAAGTTGTGGTTGTTGATGTTTCTGTTGGTCTTAAGGACATCAACAGCATTGGGGATTTCACGTTTGTAACAACAAAGGATGTTCTTGCTTGCTTTCCGGGTTCTATGGAAAAATTATGAACATGTTTCCTGATAACAGAGGCCAAGCTGTTGTCACTTGAACATTTCTTGAATAAAGCTCAGAAGGATAATGTCATTGCTGGGGCAATTGGACTTGGAGGAACTGAAGGGACATCTTTATTATCATCTGCTTTTAAATTGCTTCCATTTGGGTTGCCTAAGCTTATTGTGTCTACGGTAACTATTGGTCAAACTGAACCTTATGTGGGCACTTCAGATTTGATATTGTTTCCATCTGTTGTTCATGTTTGTGGGATTAATAGTGTTAGTAGGGTTTCGCTACTTGCCTTTGTGAAGTTAAAATGCTAATCTAAATTCTGCCTCTTTGGACTGATCCAATCTGAACAAACGATTGTAAAATGTGATCAAGTGTTTATCACCTAAAGATCCTTATGTTCCTGTTTGCGTTTGGCATCTAAAAATCCATATTTTTCCCACTGCTGTTTCGTGCAGAAGTCTTGAAACCAGAAAATTTTGTTCGAAAAGTTTCAAGTGATACAACTTTCTCTTCCTTACATTACAATTTAGTATATGCGAGGATTATTTTAATTTATTTATAATTAAAAATTTTTCCTTTTTCAGTCTTTCTCCTAATTATTGACATAGTCCAGTTTGGTGTGGATTTGCCTCCGTTTCTTATGATAGCTTATTTTATTACTTCATAATGGCTTTGTTTCTGAATCATATTCATTCTTTGTAACTTTTTTTACTCGGCGCTGTTACGTAGGTTGTTTTAGACATCACTACAACAGAGGTTGCAGATTATGTAGTTGGAGGTGTTATGGCTTGTGACAGTTCCCGCTTTGATGCGATCTTAGAAAAGAAGATTCCTTTGGTCTTGAGTGTAGGAGCTTTGGACATGGTGAACTTTGGAGCTGTGGATACGATCCCTCCTAATTTCAGCAAAGAAAGATTCAGATCCACAATGAGGAGGTGGAAATCCTCTATGAAGTCGTCTCCTTTTTTTTTTTTTACATATATTTTGGCATTGGAGTATCTCCACCAACGAGCAGGATACTATTTTCCACATGACTGCTATCCTTTTTACATGGCTTTTGTTACTGAAATAACAAATTAGTGTAACCTGATCTGCTTTTCTCTGCTCGACTATTGGGCACAGTGCTTGACAATTATGGATTTTTTTTTTTTTTTTTGCTGTAATTAGGCAATTAAGCTGATATACTTTCTTTATATTTTCTCAATTTCAGGTGTCACTCATATGAACCACACATGAAGAGAATAAAAAATTTGCTAGCTTTATAGCAGATGCTTCTTTCAGTAAATGCTCAGCATTCTCTAACCCATTAATGCTTTCCCACTTGACATCAGGACTACCGCCCATAATATCTCTATACAAGAATATATTTGCAGAAGATATTTAATGAAAGAAAAAGTTGCAAAAGTTTCCAAGTGAAAATGTAAAATATGAATGCAATAATTTAACTGGCATCTAATACAACACTTGCAACAGGTATTTCATGCATGTGAAGTAACTAACACAACCAGTACCTGCATAAACTCTCAGCTAAAGCACGAGTCTTAGCAGAAGGAAACAAAGTATTCTGCCTGCTAAAGTAAGCACAAAAGTCAGGAAGTTTTCAAGGCAAAGCACAATTAATAAGTTCTTCCAAATGCAAAATAATATACATAGCGTCATAGTTCGTGGTAGGAATGGAGTTTAATGCTCTTAGCATATAATTCTAGATCAGAACAACAGTGAGCATCAGAAACACCTCTCCCATATATATCCAGGAAATTCTAAAACACGCAAATTCTCTTGACTTGAGGTCGCTGACCACCACGGTATCTTGCTATGCATTGCTTCTTTATCATCAGAAACAATTAACCTTACATTTTCAGCTGCTAATTGCTAAACAAGATTGCAAAAGCAAATCGAACTCTTACAGAAAACCCAAACAATCAAAACCACTAATAAGTCACAGAACCATATGTGTAGGGCAGTTTTACTTTTTATTCAGAAAACAAAATAAACAACATAGATCCAAATACTGTTGTTGGAAATAAATTTTTAGTATGAATTGAGATTATCATATCAATTTTTTATTTTAAAATATTATTTAAAAGTGTATTATATAAGTTTTTATTAAATAATTTATAATTTGATGTAATAAACTCAAATCTTTTTTTTTTTAAAAAAAAATTCTCCTTATTTGGATTTTCATTATTGCAAGTCATGTTTGGAGATTTAGCAATGGAACCTCATTTTATCGACTGACTTTTCAATTCAAATCCTTCTCTTATTAGACTAACCTTTGAATTGAGAGTAATTATAATATGAACTAAACTAACTCTTCAAATTTAAGAGAGATAATATAATAACTTGGCAAGATAGATTGTACAATTACATGTGTTCATATAAACTATTAAGTTGTGCATTTGCTTAAGCTATGCTGAAAAAAAAAACTCAATTTATTGTTAATTGAATTTTTATATTTAAAATAATAATTGATTTAAAAATGTTGAAAATAATTAAAAAAGGTTTGCGAAAGTTTAGCCCTTTTTTTTTTTGTTTAAAAAAAAAACTTTCGCTTTGAAAGTTTCTTCATTATATTGTTTTTAATTATTGTCAACTATAATGATCACAGGAGTCTTATGATTTTTTTTCTTTTTTCTTCATATTTCATATTAATAAAAAATAAATTTATTTGTTTTTGCAGATTTATATATTTTTATTTATTTTTTTCTTATTTTTATGAGAGGTTTTAATTTTTTATTTATGAAAATGTGATTTACTTCATATAAATATTACTATTTTATGAGATCAATTATCAAAATTTTTATGAAAGTGATTGATCAAATATTTGTAAAAATACAACTACACTTGTTTGAAAATATAATATTAAACCGAGTGTAGTTTACATACCGTTGTTATGTCAAATTCATTACTTTAGTAACATGTTAAGTGCTTTTAAATTTGATTTAATATACTGAGTGTCAATGTAATTTATTACAAATTATATACTTAATTTTTGCGCATTATTATAATCTTGTAATGAATATTAATGGATGATAACTATTTTTTCCATTTCAAAAAGAAAAATAACCAAAATTGAAATCAAGACTAAGGCTCAATTTGTTCCATAAAAAATAATTTATCTGAAAAAAATAATTTTTAAGAAAAATATTTTTCGAGCAATATTGGTATTTGAAATAGACAATAATGGAAAGTTATTTTCTTGAAAAATGACTTAGTTTTCACTTTGATTAAAAAAATATTTTTCATTGACCAATTTTTTAGATACACCAAATAGAGGAGAAAATAGAAAACACTTTCCTAAAAAATATTTTTTGCAAAACAATTGGATTATAAAATATTAAATTTGATTATCAATTATAAATTAAAGAATATTATTGACAATTTAGATACGATTAATTTATATATTATTCACAAAAAATTGTAATTGTGAATATATAATGTTACTAAAAATAATTAAATCTCATGTAGAATTAATAAAAATCAAATTTAAATATATCAAAATAATAATTTATCTAGTAATTGTTATAATTCAATTATTTCAGGTATTTTAGGTATTTTCTATTAGTAAATATTCTTATAAAACATAAAAACAGGAGATCGAGGCATCTTCTTTTCTTTTTTAATGATTGGATTAGCTGTCTACCTGCATAAGTAGAACATATCGGTCTACTTATCAATCTGATATTATTTGTTAGCTTGATTTTCAAACAATTGATTGAATTTTTATTAAATAACTCTAGTTAAACCATTTAGATTGATAACTAAACCAATTATTGATTATGGTGGCTCATTTTGATATCTCACATCGAGAAAATAACAAAGAGAAAAGAGTTCTTTTTATTATAAATAGAGTCATATCTCATATCGGTTGTTTACAAAAAGAATAGTGTTTTGTTTTATTATAAATAGAGTCTTAATTCCTTTAGTTTGATCATCTCAAAATTGTCTACTCATCTCTTAGACAATTTTCAATATTTTTCCCTCTTTTGTAATATTCCACTTTGTAGTCTTTTTCTTAGTGAAATATAACTTTTGTAGTGTCCGAGGACGTAGGCATAATTGGTCGAACCTCGTTAAATTTTGGTGTTCTTATTTTGTCTTTATTTTCAATAGCTATTTTGTAGGGTATAGTTGTAGTGAAATATTGTGCTGTTAAATTACTATTAGGGTGATTCTGTCTAAAGAGATTGAGTTTTAAGTGGGACCACTTGTGACTCCTCCAATTTTTCCTGGGAATCAACTATAGTGTGGTTTTTCAGTACAATCATTCACTCTCTATTCACTTATAAATTGATTAGTTGAATTTGGTGGGTGAAATATTACCCTTATTCCACAATAATTGGTATCAGAGCCAAAGGTTACTCTTATTATGCTCTGTGGTTGCAGTTTAATCTGATCTTCCACATCAGAAAAGATTTCCTTAGGCTAATTGTATTCTACTTTGAAGGCTATTGGAGAATTTTGTAATCGAAATGGAAAGCTCTTTAAAATTATCCACATCTACCACGTCAGTAGTTTCATCACAATCTATCTAGGCAAGAACTACTGTGGCAAATTCAAAATTAGCGGTGGAGATTTTTGATGGCACATGCCATTTCGGTATTGGCAAAGT
Organism: Omphalea diandra; assembly: GCA_949677035.1. Taxonomy (NCBI): domain Eukaryota; kingdom Viridiplantae; phylum Streptophyta; class Magnoliopsida; order Malpighiales; family Euphorbiaceae; genus Omphalea; species Omphalea diandra. The sequence goes on along the minus strand of CATIWR010090864.1, from coordinate 342 downwards.
GAGGTTCTAGACGCTCTTTTTCAGTAAGGTCTAGATATTATTATTGAAGATGAGAAACCAGATGATGTTGAGGAGAAAGATTGGAAGACGATCAATTGATTGGCATGTGGTACAATTCAATCATGTCTTTCTAGAGAGCAGAGGTATGCATTCTCAAAAGAAACCTCTGCAAGTAATTTATGGAAGACACTAGAAGAAAATTTTTTAAAGAAAAGCAGCCAGAATAAGCTTCACATGAAGAAGAGGTTGTTTCGCTTCACTTATGTACCGGGTACCACAATGAATGATCACGTTACCAGTTTTAATCAGTTGGTTACTGATCTGGTGAATGTAGATGAGACA
>CATIWR010090812.1:0-11767 GCA_949677035.1 Omphalea diandra | reverse complement strand
CACATGAATATCCCGGGAGCAATGTTTGCCTTGCTTGGTCACGACAAAAACAAAGCTATTGCATTTGCACTTGCATAGTCAATTGTTATACTTGCAATGTATCTTGATGATATTTGATTATAGATTATGCCATGAGAATTTGATTATTATTTTTATTTACCGAGTCGCGACTCACCAAATTGTAATTATTTTTTAGATACTGAAGCATAGACTTTGGACACTTTGGTACATAAAGTCTTGCATAAAGACACATGGAACACAGGTCGTCAGCTGAATTTCAACTCTCTCTCCTTGCGTCATGTACATATATTTGATAGGAACTAGTTACGGTCACTGGTCATGACATTAGTTAACACATGTGTTCATTAAATACATATGGAATTATATATGTATGATAAATAAACCTTAGTGTGTATGCATTTTCGAACATGAAATGCCATGATTTGCAATTGAAGACGATAGTTACAGTTGGTGATATTAGAGGATTCAAGCACACGTGGGGCAGACATGCAAATCCCGGTGTGTATGACATCATGGGGCCGATGGGCAAATTCTGAATGTTGAGTGCTCTGATAAGTACCAGTTGTAGCCACATTGTGATATTACAATTTGTGGTATCAAAGCTGATTTACAAATGAGAACAATGGGTATCACATTTATTGGTTTGACAAATGAATTAGATGTTATAGTTTTGGTATCAGAGAGGGCTCAAGCATACGCGGGGCAGACGTTCAAATCCCAGTGTGTATGACATTGCAGAGCTGACGGGCGAATCTCGGATGTTGAGTGCTCTGATACGTACCGATTGTAGCATTACAGATTGTGGTAGAATAAAAAACAAAAAAAAATAGTATCAGAGCAACATGATTTGTAAACACAATTGGTCATTACATTTATTGGCATCAGAGCAAATATGAATACGGTCGTTACATTATATGAGAGTTTTGTCTCTTTGGATCATTCTAAAAATCAATCTTATGTGTTTAAGGCTAACACCTAACCTTTAACAACCTAAAGTATAAAGAATAAATGAGTTAAAGTGTTGAAAAATCAAATTACAAGAGTTTGACCATAATTAATTGCTATCCTCTTCCATTCAAAGCCATTTGGTGGAGTATTTATAGGTTTCAACCACTAAATAACCATTACAAATGAAACTATCTCCAAATCTCCAAAGTTGGTGGCAAAATCCTACATTTAATGCTTACGAGACTGAGATCACGGTCGAAATTACGAGTTACAATCGTGAACTACATTTTGCTAAATCATAGTCGACATTTTCAAATGTGTCTAATAGCTAGTGAAATTTGGTGTTTATGCATTGGTTCTTTAAAAACTAGTCATTAGAACCCTTTAATCGTTATCAAAAGTCACTATCAGGATTTTGAAAGTTGGCCATTACTTCCACCATAAACTAACTGTAGTTTTGGTGTTTCAAGCTATGGTTAGGTTGTGGTCGCTACCAAAAACTCATTACTACAAATATTGAACCTCAAATAGCTCTATCATATGTGGCTTAGCTTGGTTTGGTTGTTTGAAGTCCCTCTACGTTCATTTGAAGATATAGGTCATAACCCATGGCATGATAGGCACCGCAAATCATATTAGAGCTTTTGTTTGCAAATTTTTTTAAGATAGCGATCTTGACCTTTCAATGTTGATCGTGACTTATAAGACAACATTGATACTAGGTAATTTGCATCCAATCAATTCAATTCTACTTCCAATGTCTCCCTAACTTAATTTTTGAATATACAACACCTAAAAATAATGTTAAACCATTTCAACCTATATTGTTAATATTAAAATAGAGCTTTGACCTAAGTTTGACCAACCTAGTTCAACAATCTCCCCCTTATTGATATTGATAAATTAGAATGAAATATGCAAAGGATAAAGGTTTGCCATGTATAATCTTGAACATGTTAAGTATTTGGAAGTCAATATTAAGTGAATTGCAATTGATTCAAAGCATAAGCATAAATCTAAAGAAGTTTGAATTTTGAAGAGATTGCTTTCCCTTAGTTATTCAATTAATATAATAAAATCATTTTATCTTACCTTTTTATTTTGTTACAAATTGATACTCATATGATCTCTCTCCCTTTGTTAAGGTAGAAAAGAGTGGGGAATAGAGATAGTAGGGAATAAAAAAGAGATAATCAATCAAACAAGGAACTTAACCAAGGATCACAGTAAAGACTAATCATGATCAGAAATAAACATTTCATTAATAGACAATATAAGGATGCATAAAAAAGTTCAAACATTATAAATGTTTGATCATATCATTAAGGGTCTAAAGATTTGAAAATAGGAATCATAAAAGAAAAACACAAGTAGAGATGAAAAATAAAAGAAGGAAAAAATAGAAAAGATCTAAAAATTCAAAGAGATGTCATCATTAAATTATTTTTCTTCTTCTTGTTATCTTAGACTTCTTATTCATATTCACTTATGTTTGGTGTTAGTGGTGCTTATTCTTATTCTTCTTCCTTCAAACATTCAAAGTCTTAGAGATGGCAAGTATTGGGATCTCAATAGTGTCTCTATGGAGGTTGTGAAGAAAGTTGAGTCTTTTGAAAACATTTTTCAATAAATTTGAAACTTTGGCCAAAGAGGAAGAAAATGTTGAATAAAAAAGTTTAGAGGAAGAAGAGCCTTAGGGTTCACTTTGGAATCTCTTAGCTCTTGTTTTTGTGGTCTACCATCCTCTTTCTCAATCATAAGTCTTTTTTTTTATATGGCTTGCAAGGCCTCTTAATGCCTTGTTCCTTGTGTATCTAGCAAATATTCATATATGTTGGCCCTTATTACTTTGGCATTTATGAGGTCAGTTAGGTCAAGGGAGTTTTTATTTAGGAGGTAGGTTGGGGTAATGGTGGCCTCAATTTCAGGAGTGAGGCCACTCCAAACTTATAAATGATTGTGACATGTAACGAGAGAAGGAATTGAGACTTGGTTTTAAGGCTCACACGAGCCAATTGGTTAATAAGAAATGTCCACTTTGGATGGGTTTATTTTTGAAAAGGTAATAAAGAAATGATAGGTCATTTTGAGAGACATCCTTATTTCCATTACCCCTAGCATTGATGTTGAAGGTTATGATGTGATAGAGGAGTCAAATTGGAAAAGTGTAGATGTGTTTAGATATGGATTTCTTAGGGCCATGTTTGGTTTCAATGGAATTATTTTTTTCCAAAAGTCATAATAAATGAAGTATAAGAAGGAAAGATTAAGGGGAATGGTATTTCCAATTTGAAAATTGAAGATAGAGTAGATTTAAGGGTAAATGATAAAGTATTATTCACCAAAGCATTTAAAGGTAAACCCATACATAGTTGTTTTAGACGTTGCCTTCTTATTGATTTCTATTATGCACCTAAACTTTCTCACAATGTCTTCATATCCTAGCTCAATGTTAAAAATAAATTCCACCCAACCAAGATTTAAGAGGAAGGCTTTGATCTCTCCCTCTAATATAAGAGAAGTAAGAAAAAAGTCAGAAGATATCTTACTTACTTGAGTTATCTTCCTTTTGTTGGCTTAGTAACACTCATTTTCTTGCTTGGTAACTTTTTTCATAAGATGAAGGGGAGGAATTTATCTTAGAGGAACGAAGGAGGTTTTTGCAATATGCTTCCCTTTTTCACTTGTTATAGACTTCATTGGAGCCATAAAGATGATGATGATGATGGTTGAAATAGTAAAGGAAGGTTGAAGAAGAGGGAAACTTGAAAGAGGGATGAAATTTGATGAAGGGAAAAGGACAATGTGAAAGAGAAGGTGTTAAAGGGTTTTAAATCAGTAGAAAATAGGTTTAAAATGGTTAAGAAATGGCTAGAAATGCTTTAAATGAGGGGGTGCACTATTTAGGTGATGACTGGTCATTACCTAGCGGTTCCACATAAGTCGTGACCGCTACATATGTGTTGCAATTACGAATTATGAAAAATGTGAGTAATGAACAAAATTCCTTAGAAAGGTGTGAAGTTAATGGTTAAAAATTTTAAAATTTGAAATTTTGTAATGGTGATCTGAAAATTATGAATGCAAATTATAAAACAATTTGAAAACCACAATAGCATATAAATAGTAAACGTTATTACCAGTATCAATCGTGATTTATAACCCACTTTTCAAAATAATTTAAAATTATAATTTTGATAAATGGTCTAAACATAAAGTCATTAATTTGGTATTTTGATGAGCAATTTATGTAATTAAACATAAAAAAGCTTAAATGAAAGTTGAATCATCCAATAATATGTTGAATGCACAATAATTAAACATACCAAATATCTCAATAGTAACAATCAAGAAATCATGAATGCATACAATGAGATATATTTTTCACCGCAAAGAGCTTCCTTTAAGTATATTTTATAGTATCCTTATCCTTATTCATTAGCACCCTTACATATTCATTAAATGATTTGTAATTCCATATAAACACATGCATTGGATAAATTATCATTTAGATATATGAATTTGATAAGCATGATGATGACACTTGCACCATTGCATCTAGGGCGCTTAAACAAATATATGATGTTTGCATAGTTGCATGGCAAATTAAGATATGTTGGTGCATGTTACAGTACCATAAATAATGGTGTTTTGTAGGTCATTTAAAAGTATAAAGAGCATATGGGATTAGTAGATAGATGGAGGTGATGAAAGTGTAATAAAGAGGGACTAAAAGAAGAAAATTAAACTTCCAACCAATGGCGGTTAGCCATCGTGATTTTGTCTTATTAGAATAGGTATACAAATTGAATTTCTCCTTCTTTAAGAGAAAATTTGAGAGGCAAAAATGTGAGGGGTAGCAAAAGAAAAAGAAAGCTAAGGAAGAAAGAAATGAAGGAGAAGAAGAAAAAGAATAAAAAGAGAAAGAAAAAGTAAGCTATATAGGAAGGAACCCTAAGCTTATCTAGTTTTGGCAAAAAGGGTAAGTGATTTTATCTTTTTGCCATATGAAATTCCTCCATGACATGTTAAACATGCATAATTAATAATAATTATAGAGTAATTTATGGTAGAGCTCAAGCATGGAAATTAAAGCTGAAGAGAAACAAGAGCTGATTGTGCTAGTTCTACTATTAGAGTAGATTTTTGCACCTATGATTTCATGGTCCTATAAGATGAATTAGGGAAAGTATGAAGCATAAAAGTTATAACTTTATGTCCTCTCTAAAACCATGTGAAACAATTTTGCTTGATATGGTGTGCGTGAAGAGTGATGGCTCCTTCATTAGGGCTGGTTCATAACTTTCCATAACCTATTCAGTTAGGCTGTTTTCATATATTTTGATAACTTTATGTATTAATTTAGATAAAGAAAAAATATGAAATTTGTATTATATATCCCCTCTAAGATTCTATGAAACATTTTTGCTTGATTTGGTGTGTGAAAAAAGATGTTCCTCTTTTATTGTGACTAACCTTGAATATGATGAAACTAGTTTAATTTCTTAATTGTATTTTCCAAGAATTTGATCGCAATAGAAAGGGAATTTAGTGATGTCACAAACCTCAAAATTATAGATTTATGTCTCATATACATTCTGATAAAATAGTTTTTCCAAATATATTGTAGGTGGGGAGATATTCCTCCTCCTTTTTGACAAATTTTCAATAAGTTGAAATGTGATCACCTTGAGATTGACCATTTGTTTTGGTGACTTTATAGGCTGAATTAGACAATGTGTTAAACATGAGAAATGTTACTTTTTGTGTTATGTATCTTATAGTAAATCAATTTTGAAATTGTATTTGTAATTTGAGATATGGCTAAGAATGTAAGAACTTAATCAGACTATGATCACATTGAAATAGGGCAAAATTTAAAAATTCACCATATTTTTTATCTTATATTGGCCTAAATTTTAACTATGTTGTATCATTTTGTGTCTAGTTTATGTAGAAAAAAGAATAAACTCATTTGGATATATATATATATATATATATATATATATCTTGAGTTATTTCTATGAGAGTGCAACAAGGTCAGACTGCCATACAAGAATAATAAGTTTAAATACTAGGCCCACTTGCATGGAATATTGCTATAGTTGTATACCATGCATGCAAACTGATTTTAACTTTTCATAATGATATATGTATCAAATGTTAGGATATCAAAATATTAACGAAGCCTAAGAGAGAGGTCCAAACCTATCATAAAGGTTTGTTACATCGATGGTGAGTAAAAGCCACAGCTAGATTCTAATGTGTATGTGTTATGATTTTATGATATGGTTATGTTCTATAACGTGTATATGTGATTGAATTATGACATTTTACATGTGAATGCAAGTGAGAATTATATGATCTTAGTGATTAATTAGTGCACCATTGTAAATGAACACTTTCAAATATAACTAAAAGGATGTTATGACCAGTTTGTCAAACACTTGCAAATCACATGGAAAAAGGACCAATATGTCTTTATTATGGCAAATGTTATTGATCAAATGAATCACATGTTACATGTTGGCCAATGAAATCAAATGTCACTTGAACACTTGAATTCCTATGAGCAGTGTTTGCCTTATAAGGTCATAACAAAATCAATCTATTGCATTTACACTTACATAGTCAATTCTTATACTTGTAACGTACCCTAATGATATTTGATTATTGCTTATTCCATAGGAATCTTATTATTATTTTTATTCATTAAGTCATAACTCACCAAATCGTCATTAGTTTTTTTATATACTAAAGAAAAAGGTTTGGGTGCTTTAGTGCATAATGTTTTACATAAAGAGACATGGATCATAGGTTATTGGTTGAATTCCAACTCTCTCTCACTCTCTCCCTATGTCATAGACATATGCCTAGATAGGCATCAATTTATGGTTGCCGACATTGAATGGGTTAACATATGGGTACATTAAATATATGTTGGATTGTGTCTGAATGATGAGTTGACTTTTATACTTATGAATACTTGGACTTGAATGTTATGTTTAAGATATGGAAATGGGTATTACATCCTTAGTTTCATGTTTAAGTTCATGGTCTCGTCATTAAGGGGTTTAGTGAAAGTATCTACATGTTGGTTTTTAGTGTTAATCAATTATAACACCACATTGCCATTTTGCATATGATCTCTAAGAAAATGACGTCTTATGTGAATGTGTTTACTTTTTGAATGTTGGATAGGATTATTTAAATGATTTATTACACTTGTGTTGTCACATTTGATGTGAATGTGATTAACTTCTTTGCCTTAATCTTTGAGTTATTGTTTCTTCCAAAAAACTTGGGTGTAATAATAACCCGCCTCTATATATTTTGCTTCAATAAAGGATAAGGCAACTAAAACTTGCTTCTTGCTAAACCAATAAACTAAGCATTCATTAATAAATTAGTAAGTTTCAAAAGTGCTCTTTTTATCCAATAAACTTTCTACTTAATATGCATCTTAATATCCAAGAAGATTAAAAGATGAATTCATAGGATACAATAATCCTATAAGTATGGTGCCATGTAAATATTTTAAAATTCTTTTAACTGCATGGAAATGAGATTCTTTAATACATGATTGAAATTTAGCACATAAGCAAACACTATATATGATATCCGTTCTAGATGGGGTAATATAGAGAGAGAGAGCCAATCGTTCCTTTATACTTCTTTTCATTAATTAACTTACCTGATTCATCCTTGTTAAGCTTTATTAGTGCGCTCATTAGTGCCTTGTCACTCTTGCAATAATTGATTCTAAATCTTTTAAGTAGCTATTTAGTGTACTTGGATTAATTAATGAAGATGCCCTATTTGTTTTGCTTAATTTAAAGACTAAGGAAAAACTTTAGCCCACCCATCATGCTTATCTCAAACTCCTTAGTCAAACACTTAGCAAAATCTTTACATAGAGATTCAATAATAACACCAAATATAATATCATCAGCATAAATTTGAATAATTAAAGTGTCTTTGCCATGCCTTTTCACAACAATGATGTGCCAACCTTGCCCTTTTCAAAATGATTTTTTAAGAGGAACAAACTAAGTGGTTCATGCCAAACTTTTAGAGCTTATTTCAAACCATACAAGGCCTTAGTTAGTTTGAAAACATGGTTTGCTAAATCTTGAGACTCAAACTCTAGAGGATGTTCAACATAAACTTCCTCCTAAATAAAGCCATTCAAAAAAGCACTTTTAACATCCATTTGAAAAAGCTTAAAATTCATATGACATGTGTATGCTAAAATAATCCTAATGTTCTTTAATCTTGCAATGGGTGTAAAGATTTCATCATAGCCTATGCCTTACTCTTCATTGTATTATTTGGTAACCAATCTAATGTTATTTCTTATGAAGGAACCTTGCTCATCTAACTTGCTTCTAAACACCCACTTGTAACCTATAACGAACGTTCTTTAAGCCTAGGAACAAGTTCCCATGCTTGCTCCTCTCAAATTGGTTGAGTTACTTTTGTATATCAATCACCCAATAATCATCATCAAGAACCTCATCAATTGATTTTGGCTTAATTTGAGAAATAAAAACAATATTATTATCTAATGCATTTAATGGGGCAGTAGCACTTGCTTCCTTAGAGATCTCACTAATGATTAGCTCCATATGATTGTTCTTTGAGTACCTTCAATCCTTGTGAAGTCATTGAGCTTCGTTCTCCTCTTGTTAGGGTTAAACTTGCTCTAATTCTTAAGTTGGCTCTTTTTCAATAATTTCAATCACATTCTCCTTTAGTGAATAGTTGAGCTCAAGCTTATGAAAGTCACCTAAAAGATCATCAATAAGAGCACCTTTCCTAAGATCAAATTTACTATATTCATCAAAAACAACATTCATAGATTGTTAAACCAACATGGACTTTTTATTGAAAACTCTATAGAATTTATTAGTGTGGAATAGCCTGTGAACAAAATACCCTTATCAATTTTAGAAGCAAATTTTGTAAGGTTGTCTTTGGTATTCAGGATGTAGCATTTGTACCTAAAAACTTTATAGTATGAAAGCTTAGACTTTCTCCCATTCCATAACTCATAAGAGGTTTTATCAAGAATGAGTCTTTTCAAAACTCTATTTACAATGTAACATCTGTGTTAATGGCTTCAACCCAAAAGTATTTTTAAAGAGAACACTTATTAAGCATAGTCCTAGCCATCTAAATCAATGTTCTATTCTTTCTCTCTATAACACCATTTTGTTATGGTGTTCTATGAGCCAAAAAATTATGTGAAACCCCATTCTCTAAAAAATAATTTTCAAAAAGTTGATTTTGAAGTTCTTTTCCATGTTCACTTTTAATAAAAGAAATGAAGTAACCTTTTTCATTTTGAACTTTTTTTTTTTCCAAAACTTCTGAAACATAAAAAAAATATCACTATTGTGAGCCAAGAAAATAACTTTATTTATGTATGATCTATATATCTCTGAAATAGTTGTCAAATCCAGCATGGTTGTTGAGATATTGTCCCTTCATCATGACTGTTTGTCAATATCTTACAAAACTGCTCACCCTGAGATTGGTCCTTTGTTTTGGTGACTTTATAGACTGACGTAGAGGATGAGCAAAACATGAAAAATGTTCCTTTATATGTTTGTAACTGATGGTAGATTATTATTACAATTGGATTTGTAAAATTTGAGATATACCCAAGAATGTAAGACCTACTCAGACTGAGATGACATTAAAATAAAGCAAAATTAAAAAATTCACCCCATTTTCTATGTATCAGATATTGGTTTGAATTTTGAATATGTTGTATCATTATATGTCTAGTTTATTTGAAAAAAAGAATCTAGTCATTTGGATAAGTATATCTAGAGTTATTGCTATAAGAGTGTCGCAAGTTCAGACTGCCATATAAGGAAAATATGCATAAACACTAGGTCTACTTGCATGAATCATGGAATAGTTGCATATCGAGCATTCATAATCATTTTGACATACTTATAACCATGTATGTATCAAATTTTAGGATCTCAAAACTTTAAGCAAGCCCTAAAGAGAGAATCAAACCTACCATAAAGGTTGGTTACATCAAAAGGCGAGTAAAAATGATAATTAGATTCTAATGTGTATATGTGTGATAATTTTGTAATATGATTATGTTATATTACATGAATATGTGATTGAATTGTTACATTTATATGTGAATACGAGTCAAGCAAGAATTATATGGTCTTAATGATTGCTTGGTATACTAATATTATGAGCACTTGCATATGGAACTAAAAGGATAATGTGACTGGCTTGTCAAACACTTGCAAATCACGTGGAAGATGGACTAATATGTCCCATTGGCACATGTTATTAATCACGTGGAAGATGGACCAATAGGTCTCATTGGCACATGTTATTGATCAAATGATTTACTTATTATATGTTGGCCAACAAAATCAAATGTCACTTGAATCACATGAATTCCCGGGAGCAGTGTTTGCCTTGCATGGCCACAATAAAAAGATTAATCTATTAGACTTGCACTTGTATAATCAATTGTTATACTTGTAATATATTGTAACAACCATTTGCGTTTACCAATAAATGTAATGACCACTTGTGTTTACAAATCATGTTGCTTTGATACCAATAACTGTAATAACCGTGTTCATTTACAAAACTTATACTATTCATGTCCACAATCTGTAATGCTACAATCAATACCTATCAGAGCACTCAACATCTGGGATTTGCCCGTCCGCCCCGCCATGTCATACACACCGGGATTTGCACGTCTACCCCGCGTATGATTAAGTCCTCTCTGATACCAAAATTGTAACATCTAAATTCATTTGTCAAACCAATAACTGTGATACCCATTGTTCTCATTTGTAAATCAACTTTGATACGACAAATTGTAACAACACAATGTGGCTAAAGCTGGTACCTATCAGAGCACTCAACATCTGGGATTCACCCATCGGCCCTGCGATGTCATACACATAGCGATTTGCACGTCTGCCCCATATGTGCTTGAACCCTCTGATACCACCAACTGTAATTATTGTCTTTAGTTGCAAGTCATGGCATTTCACATTCGGAAATGCATACACATTAAGGTTTATTCATCATACATATATAATCCCATATGTATTTAATGTACACATGTGTTAACTAAAGTTAGGACCAATGATCATAACTAGTTCCTATCAAATGTATGTACATGATGCAAGGAGAGAGAGTTGGAATTCAGCCGACGATCTGTGTTCCATATGTCTCTATGCAAGACTTTATGTACCAAAGTGTCCAAAGTCTATGCTTCAATATCTGAAAAATAAATACGATTTGGTGAGTCACAACTCAGTGAATAAAAACAATAATCAAATTCTCATGGCATAATCTATAATCAAATATCATCAAGATACATTGTAAGTATAACAATTAACTATGCAAGTGCAAATGCAATAGCTCTGTTTTTGTCGTGATTGAGCATGTCAAACATTGCTCCCGGGATATTCATGTGATTCATGTAACATATGATTTGGGACCTATTAGTCCATCTTCTTGTAATTCATTTGACATATGATTTGGGGCCTATTGGTCGATCTTCCTGTAATTCATTTGACATATGATTTGGGACCTATTAATCCATATTCCTATGATTTGCAAGTGTTTGAAAAATCAGTCACAACGTCCCTTTTAGTTCCATATGCAAGTGCTTATTCACAAATGATATGCCAAGTAATCATTAAGAGCATTTAATTCTCACTTGGCCTGCATTCCCATGTAACATGTAACAATTCAATCATATATACATGTAATAGAACATAATCATATTATT
>CATIWR010090788.1:0-35247 GCA_949677035.1 Omphalea diandra | reverse complement strand
AAGTTCTGTTTTAAATTTTTTATCCAGTTTGTGATAATTAGAGCTCCAAAAAAGAGCAGACCTTTGATGATGATTGGATCTCCAAGCTGATTATGGGAGCTCCAAAACTGCAAATGGATCAATTTTATAATTTAGTTTGATTTGGATGTTTTGATTCTTCTTTTAATATATTTATTTTAGAATTATTTTTTTCCATACCAAACAATACTATCTTTATTGACAGAAGATGGGTCACAAATGAGTGACAGTAATATAGACATTTGATAACAGGACAACATTTAACGGAACCAAAACATGAGGAAATTTTTTTTTTTTTTGAGGATATTTTAATATAATATATAAAAATAAAAGACCGAGTAGCATATTATGCGGAAACCCAGGGGTGTAATATTTAATTAACCCTATTTGATATCTCTCTCTCTCTCTTAGTTATCGGTGAAATTAGTGTCAATCATAATGCTTTATCATATAACATTTTAGTTGTTTAGGTGGGATTACATATTTGGTTAAACTTGCACGCCTTCTTTTCAGTGTAGTTTGTCTGCTTCAGATTATGCATGTTTTTTCCATTGTTCTTGCAACTATACATTGTTTTAAGAATATATTCTGCATTTGTAGAGTATTCAAGCTTTTGTTAACTTACATTTGTACTTATGCATGTTCTTGAGCATCATTGGATTCAACAGCACAGACCGGACATGCAAATGGAGGTGATTGACCAGAGGAAATTTACCAAAAGGTATTTTCTATGACGTGTTGTGTGAAGTGGAAGTTTATATGTTGTAGGACCAAAATTACTGGAGTTTAGTTTTGGGGCTTGGATTTGTGGGTGATATTGGTTCGGAAGTAACTGTTGTTAGCTAGGAAGTAGGAACCACTCCAATTGCTCTAACAACAATGGAAAAGGAATAAGAGACCAGTAGAGGGGAAAACTTCAGCTTTAAGGTCAAGAATTTTGCTGTGTATTTGTTTGAGCCAAAAATTCATTTTGCTTTTTTCCTCTAAATTTTAGTTTTTTGTTCAAATCCTTATTTTCCTTTTTGTGCTTGTGTTATTTTATTTTTGTTCTTTTTATGCTGCTTATTTTAGTTCATACTTTAGTTCTAGTAAGTTGTTTTTTTAGTTATACACTTCAACAAATTATTTCAGTCTGTACTTTATTTTATTTTTGTTCTTTTTATGCAGCTTATTGCAGTCCGTACTTTATTTTTGTTCTTTTTGTGCCGCTTATTTCAGTCCATACTTCAGTTATAACGAGTTTTTTTTTTTTTTGGTCATACACTTCAGCAAATTAATTCTAAAGCTGATAGTTCTCTAGAAGAAACAGTAAGTTAATGTCCATTGAATGATACCCATATTTGCCTTTCTAATGTAGAATTTTTCAGAAATGAAATTGAATTGTTAGATTGTTTAGCTATTTGTCTTTTGTTATCATACCTACACATATTTGATCAAGGTTCATTCTTTTGATGCTTCGGAAGGAAAGTGAACACAACTGAAGTGGAATTTAGGAATGTAGTGTGCAGATAACTATTTTTCAAGTGTTTGGTATTACCGTACCCTTCTATTGTTTCAATTCATAGCTCTTTATCACGTCCTCTATATTTTCGTTGATTCTATCTACAAGTGTGGTAGAATACTTCTATTCTTTGTTTTGTTACCTAAAAGAAATAAAGCCATTTTTCAATGTCAATGACTTATTATTTTTTTGTTTTTCCAATTGTAGGTGAAAGCAATGAAGGAGAAGTACTTTCCTGAACTGAATGAAATGTACCAGAAAATTTCCGCAAAAGTACAGCACGTTATATAAGTAGCTACATATTTGTTTATTATTTCATTGACTATGAAAAGAAAATTGGTAATCTGCAAAGAAAAAGAAGAAACTTTTGCACATATATAAGAAAGAAGCTAAAATACATATTTTCTATGGATTTATGCTGCAAAGATTTAGTGCAATTCTTGAAATTTAAGTATATTATTCTTTGTTTTCCAGCATGATTCTCTTCCACAACAACCCAAACCAGAGTAGCTTGAGAAACTAAAAATATTTAGGTCCATGTTAGAGCACATGATGCAGTGCTTACAGGTTCCAAAAGTTAATAGTCAACCTAATTTCAAGGAGAAGATGGGTTCCTATGAGAAGAAGATTCTCATTTTTATAAATACAAATAGACGTAGGAAGCCTAGCAACTTTCCCAGCCTCACATTTAGCAGTCTCAATCTCAGGTTCCTCAAGTGCAGTCTGATGAAAATCAAATGAATCCCCAATTGCAACCAATGAATTTGCAAGGTTCTGTACCAACAATGCAGCCCAACAATATGTCGAGTTCGCAACAATATGTCTCAGTCTCATTGCAGCAGGCAACAGTAGGATCCTTTCAACAGAATGCTGTGAGCACTGCCCAACAGACCAATATTAACAAATTGGCATCACAAAATGGGGATTATTGATTTCTGATCAGACGCTGATGAACAGCCGTTCCACTAAGAATATGGTGGTGAAGAATGAAGAAATGGCTTAGCATGGGCTAATAAATTTGCAAAAGCAATAGTGCAATAGTGCTGTGAATTAATCTCTCTTTTACCTTGCTTTCATTTTTTAAATTCTTTCACTAATTGTTTGACTTATTACTCCTTTGTATTTTTTTTCTTCAGTTCTCTCCTATGTTTAGAGATTTGTCCATTCAATTGTAAATCCTTTGATATTATGTACTATGAACCTTACATTTCACTTCAAAGCGAAGAAATGTTAAGTTCAAATAGCAAAGAAGAAAGTCCTAATGTCAATTAAGTCTTAAAAGGAAATATTATCATACGTACTCAAAAAGTCGACAGTTAGAATCTCGTTTAGAGATATCTGATTTAAATGATGACTGCAGCAGTTAGCAAACTGACATTTATCAGCTCAAATCAAATTACAAAAGGAGACAACAGTTAATAATTCATTTAAAAGTGATTCTCCTTCTCTTTTTTCTAAATAGCTCTAACGTTATTAATTTTTTTTTTATTAGACATAAATCCTTAAACTACTTTGTATACTTGCATTAATATAGCGACAAACAAATCTTAATTGAACAAGCATGCATGCACAAGAAATAATTAAGAAATGTCTTAAAATGAAACACTGAGACTAATATATTTTACTTAAAATAACCATGCATTAATTATCCATCAGCCTGATCTATTTACTTGGAAGCATATTTGTTCATGTTTCTTCCCAATTAAAAGTGGATGGAAAGGCCTAAAGGTTTCGGTTTCACCTTCTATGGTCTGTTGCTCCTATTCCTACAGACAACTTTATTATCTCGGTAGCACTCGAGGTTCTAATATTTCTATATTTTGTGAGACTGCCGGGGTAAAATTTTCAGAGCATTTGTTATTCTTATGTCAATTTTGACGCAATATACAGTATTCACAAAATTAATTAATCATTCTGAAGCAATTAGTTTTGAATTTATATGAATAGAAATAAACATATTATTGAATGAATATTTAAACGATCTTATAAAGATTTATATCGGCATCAAAAAGTCAAAACAAATTTAAAAAAAGCTTAATTTGAATTAAAAAATTAAAAATAAAATCTAAAATTTTTTTAAAAATTAGAAATGACCTGATGGAGCAAAAAATAATGATTTTCAACCAGAAAAATTAGTTTGATTGAATTGATTAATTAATCTTATAGTGATACACATAAATCAATATTTTTTTTATATATTTTTAGGCCCCATAACTCATCAAGAATAAAAAATTCCAATTCCTACTATAAAGCTCAAAAATACCTACTTTTTGTTGGATTTTATGTACTCCAACTAATCTATAAATTGTATACTTATATCTTCTGTAAAATTAATAGATCAGCTTTATGTAGATTTCGAGAGATGTTCTTGTTCAATAGATATACTATAGAGTGATTAAAGTTACAGCACCCCAAATAAGAGTTAATAGCTTGAATTGCTATTAACCTTGAATTGCTTCACACCTAAAAGTGTTAATTTGAGGTGTTTAGAGATTATAGAATCTTCCAACGAAAATTAATAAGAAAGGATAATAGTTTATATAGAATTTTTTTTTATGGGTCAAATAACTTATATAGATTTGACGAACTACTACAACAGGTGTTGATTTGGGTGTTCAGGTTCTTAACAATAAAGGTTAGCTAACTACTAGAGATTACGTAAAAAAAACTCATCTAAAAATTAATTTAAAATATTTATAATAATTTAATGATCATTTTAGATAAAAATAAACTAATGTGACCATCATAAAATTCTGATCATAATTTAATTACTATAAACATAAATTATCTCAAAAATTATAGAAAAAGCCACAATTACAGCAATAGAGACAAATTTAATTTAATTTCTTTTTAAATTTAATTATATACATATGTATGTATATTAGAAAAACTTTTTTTTTGTAAATTTAATTTTTTTCAAGAGAATCCAAATACCTGAATTGAATCGAATAGATTCGTTACTCTCGAATATTTAAATCGAATTAATTCAAAAATTAGTGCAATTCAGGACTTTTTTTTCTGATTTGATATTGGATTTTTCATTCTTTGTTCAATTTAACTTCAGATAACTTTAAATAATCGATCAGAATTAGACTCGATCACCCCTATTTAGGACAGAAACAAATTCAAAATAATTTAATAACAAAATAAAAATTGTACAAAAATAATCAATAAAAATAAAATGCATCAATAAAAATAAAAGAAGAGACTCTGAATTTGAATGGATACAAGCATGATTATGAACAATTCAACGGTCAACTATCCTTCAAAATTTTTCAGCAAAGGATAACGATTTGTTGTACCCCACAAATGAACAGTGTCAAATTTGGCTGTTACTTGCATGTAGCGTCCGCCCAAACCAGCTTCACTATCATTGCAGCAAACCTTTAATTTGCTCAACTGTCGTTATCATTAATTAATTGCAATCATATATACTGATCCTCAAGCCTCCTCGAGGAAGCTTGAATCAAATTGCACCCACCATGTGAAAGTTTCTTGTTTCATTGATTATGTAGTGTGGACTTTATCAAAGTTCATCACACAATATTTTTAAATATTTATTTTTTTGAATTAATATCAGCTATATTATATTATATATTTATCTTTTGATAAAATAAAATGCAAGACAAATAAACTAACATATAAGCTACACAGGTTTAAAAGTGTTTCATTGCAACCAATGCTGGGACCAAAATATGCAGTCTATAACATTGAATGGAGCCATATGATATTGTTGTGAAAGACTATTAAGAGCTTGAATTCTCGGTAAGGTTCTGCTCCTCATTCAATTTCTAGCTAAAAAAATAAATGAAATGCTGTTATTGTATGCAGAAGTCAAAGGAAAACCATAAAAAGCATGTAGGGAAGGAGCAAGGACGGAAGAGACCAAAGTAGGTGTGCCATTAGCACAGAACTGATCAAACTTGAAACAAGTGAAACACTTCAAACTTATTTCACATATCCTACAGTTATACACACGTTTTTCCCTTCAAACATTACCAACTCCAACCCTCTTTTTCTTTTATGTAAATACCATTCTCACATACTCAATCTCATCAATCATCAGCTCAAATACAGCTTTCTTCTTTCCAAGTTCATCAGAAGTTATATAATCATATATATATATATATATATATATATATATATATATATGTGCTTGAGTTCTGGTTGTAGTTATAAGTACAATTCTCTTACAAAGTCCTCTTCAATAATTATATTTCTTGTGTTTTGCCTATTGTCTACTATGTCATCAGCATCCCTTAGAGTGGGATTCTATAAATCTTCATGTCCATCAGCAGAAGCAATTGTGAGAAAAGCAGTCAATAAATTTGTGTCTCGCAATCCAGACTTAGGTGCTGGCCTCATCAGGATGCATTTCCACGACTGCTTTGTCAGGGTAATTATATAAAATTATTCATCTTTGTATATTGTTGTTGCATTTTCTTGTCCTCTTGGTCCTAATTAATGTTATTGGTGCGTATTTGCAGGGCTGTGATGCTTCTGTACTGCTGCAATCCACACCAGGGAACCCATCGGAGAGAGAACACATAGCTAACAATCCAAGCTTACGAGGTTTCGAGGTCATTGATGAAGTCAAATCCCAACTTGAAGCCGTATGTCCTCAGATTGTGTCATGTGCAGACATTCTTGCTTTCGCTGCCCGCGACAGTTCCTGCAAGCTTGGAGGGATAAACTATGCTGTGCCAGCAGGACGTAGAGACGGGCGTGTATCTAGTGTAGATGAAGTTGAACAAAATCTTCCTTCTCTATTCTTAAATGCTCAGCAACTTGCAGACAATTTCGCCCGGAAAGGAATGTCGATGGATGAAATGGTGACGCTATCAGGAGCACATTTTATAGGCATCTCACACTGCTCTTCATTCAATCGCAGACTCTACTCTTTCAATGCCACTCATGCCCAAGATCCCTCCATGGATCCTACGTATGCTGCTTTCTTGAAGACTAAGTGCCCTGCATCAGGTGTTAATGGGGCTACTAGAGAACCGACTGTGGCACTTGATCCTACGCCAAATCGCTTGGACAACAAGTACTACATGGAGTTGAAGAAGAACCGAGGATTATTGATTTTCGATCAGACGCTGATGAACAGTCGTTCCACTCAGAATATGGTGGTGAAGAATGCAAGAAATGGCTTAGCATGGGCTAATAAGTTTGCTAAAGCAATGGGGCATACGGGTTCTTTTGATGTTCTTACTGGAACTCATGGTGAAATCAGGAGGCAATGCAGTGCTGTAAATTAATCTCTTTTACCTTTCTTTTATTTTATTTTTTTAATTCTTTCACAAATTGTTTGATTTTTACTTTTTTTTTTCTCCCTCAAACCTTTTGAGGTTCATCAACTCAATCGCATATGTTTTCATGCTATGTACTACGAATCTTACCTTTCACATGAATACAAAGAACATATTGTGCGCCATATTTTTTTATTATTAAATGAGTTGCATAACTTTTTCTTTTGTTAACAATCTCTAATTTTTACTATCAAAACAATTATCATATTATATTATAGACTAATCATTTAATTTGGATTGACAAAAATAAAAAGAAAAAGTATAAATAAAGTTATTTTTTTAAAGAAAATTATAGCACATTCATCCCATCTTCTATCGAGAAGCATCCTTGTTTAGTAATATATATATATATATATATATATATATATATATATATATATATATATATATATATAGCAAAAAGAAATGGAGTTATGTGTTTGGATGCTTTGATTGGTATTGTCACAATTCAAATCAGGAGCATGATCAACATATAAATTAATATTATATTAATTCATGTAGCTCTTAATAGAAAATATAATTCTAAAGAAAGTAAGAAAAATTAATATTTACTAATCCAATAAGATAATATTTGAATATTCAATACTTAGAAATTGGAAATATTACAAGCAAATTGTGGAGTCTCTATAAAATAAAATTAATAAGATTGTTCAAACAATTACAATAATATTTAGTCCGAAGGAAATAAAGATCGGATATACCCAACAAATGTTAAAATAATAGACAAAAATATATATCGTCCAAAAAAGAGCATAACAAAATCAAATTAATAAAATTGTTCAAACAATTACAATAACAATTAGCCCAGAGAAAATAGAGATCGGGCATACCAACAAATGTCAAAATAACAGATAAAAAGATATATCATCCAAGAAAGAGCATACCAAAACTTGAACCAGCTACAAATATCTAATGATTTGAAAAGAAAAAAAAGAACAGACGTGAGTTGAGCTAATGCTCAATGAATGTAATTATAAGACACAATGGAATAAAAATAGGTAATTACTCGAATAATTTTGCAATATAATTTTGTATTTCCAAATATGCTAGTGCTACAAACAATTAAACTAATTTAACCAATCAAACTAGTCAACTTTCAAGTCAATATTTAATGCATTAAAATTAGCAAAACATTTGAAATCCATTTATTTCGGTATAGTACTCCAAAGTGATGATAGTCCACATCATCAAAGGCTAAGATAGTAAGCACGCTACCAGATAATCGAATACAGATTATGTCCTCCACATATATCAATACATAACTCTAATACAATACAATGAATTATAATTTAGGGCAATGAATAATGCAATCTTATTGTCATGATGGTCCACACATTGAGACCCATATATATATATATATATATATGGATATTAAATAGCAGTTAAAAATCCAAACTCATTCAAACAGTTATCAAATTTTAAATTAAAATTTGAATCACAGAATTTCAAATATCATAATCAATATTATAAATAACAATACCCAAAATCAGATATTAACAATCCAAAGTCCAAATATCTCGAAATTGACAATCTAAATTAAATATATCCCAAGTATTTATTTTCGCAAAATCAAACTATACGTTCATAATATCAAATGAAATTTTAAACAATTTAAAGACTTGTTCTCGGAATTTATAAGCTCTAAATACATAGAACATTTCATAAACACTTTATCCAATAATTTATAAATAATTTTACAAGAAAACATAAATTTGGTTTGCGAAAGATTTATATATAAAAAAATATTTCACAAAATATGTTCAAAGGGTTATTGTCAAATCTTTAAATATTTTCATGCTAAGAATTTTTAAAGAGAGATAAAAATATATATCATGTATTATAATTACCACCCGCCTGAACTCCAAATACAAACTAGGTTTAGTTAGTCCATAATATAAGCTAAGTCCAAACACCAAAAATAGAAAACTTCAACAGACACCAAAAGGATCCAAATTTCCTATACAATTTTAGATAGATGATTGGTTTCAATAAAAATTACTCTGATAAGAAGCCAATAAATTTTAGCACAATAATTATATGGGAGTTGAAATAAAAATAAATATTAGAAAATCCAAATTTAAGGAATCAATTAGGAGGACTAACCAAAATAATTTATAATTTGTATGTCAATTCTCATAAATTATATATGTATAATAATAAACACCACATCAAAAGTTCTATATTGAAAGCATATTAAAAATAATATGATGAGTAAATTAACATTACTTTTATACTAAGGTGTAGGGAAGAAAAGAACAATAATTTTAATTAGTTAAATTATCACTATATATATATATATATATATATATATATATATAAAGTAATGTAAACTGATTTTAAATAATAGTAATAATACTAATTAATAAAAGTAGCCTGAGAGATCAACAATGCATACATAATAATGGTGGAAGAAGAAAATTGGTTGTACCCATAATGAATAAAATAATATTTTTAATAAATTTACAGAGATGAGTTTTGGAAACAGCTCACATAGGAACGAAAAATACAAACAATGCTATGCTTGATACCAAGAGGCATAAATTTTTAAAAAAATGGTAGTAAGCTGAGAGGTTTGAACAATTTCAATATGTAAAAACGAAAAAGACAAACAATGCTATGCTTGATACCAAGAGGCAAAAATTTTAAAAAAAATGGTAGTAAGCTAAGAGGTTTGAACAATTTCAATATGTAAAAGTTATCAATTCCAACATGTGGAGGTTTGAACAATTTCAGTATAAAAGTTATCAATTCCAACATGTGGGTGCAAAGGTTGCTTCAAGATTGACGTTGCAATGGGTAGATTATCAACAATTAAGAACATTCTCGTTTTGTTTTATATGCAAAGAAATTGCAATTTAAGTGGGCTAGAACGATTGTCGTATGTGATATAAGAATAAAACAATAAAACAGGGAAGAAATATGTGAGAAAGAAAAGTTAAGGAGCAACATGTGTCATGTATTTACAATCAAAGCTAAGAAAGAAAAGTTAATTGAATTAGTGGAAGAGAATTTTGTACCTTATTTACAATGCACTGGAATTGCAATGGATGAGGAGATGTACGAACAAGAAGCTGTTATTTGGTATTTGCAGAAAGCAAGATACGATGTCAATAGACTATAATAATGATGAGGCGTTGGAATTGCCCAAGTTATTGAGATAAATAGGCTTCAGCAGAAAGAAGGGTTTGGTCAGTTACTGAACGTAAGAAACGCGGTTAAGTGCAACTTTTTTTTTCTTTTTTATTTACAAAAAGGTATTTTTAAAATTTAAATATCTAAATATGTTTTATTAAAAACAAAACATAAATATGCACTAAAAAATAATTAAATTTTAACACAAATTAACTACATATATTTTAATAGATATACAAAAATAATTTATTTAAATTCCAAATAGATTATATTATTTTATATCTCAATAATAATATAATAATAATTTTTTTACAAATATAGAATTTAAATTTTACATATATTACATTCTCTCCTCTTTATAAAATTTGGTCTCCAAATTTGAACAAACAGAGAGTTTACTCCAAGAAATGAAACTAAATAAATAAGATGAAGAATTTTAACTTGAAGACCCAAACAAATGAGGATATTTAACTCTCATTTTCAGATTTTATCTCCTAAGTGGTCTCGTTGTTAGAGTGATTATGCCACAAGACTTTCATCAAAGCAATTTCCTTAAAATGAAACTTCCTTCCCTAACAGTTTAGAATCTACGTTGGTCGTTCCTTGTAGGACAAATCACCTCTAAACTAAAAGGTCTAGGGATGCAACACGTGAGATGGGTCTGAAACATATGTCCTCAATATGGAGACACGGAATACAGGACGCACATGCGAAAAGTTAAGTGGAAGGGCCAAACAATAAGTCATCTCTCAAACTCTCTCGATGATATAAAACAGCCGAAAAAAATGAGGACTCAATTTTCCTTTCTTCTTAAATCTCATAACTCCTTTCATAGGAGAAATCCTCAAAAACACATGATCACTAACAGAGAAATTCATGTTTCTACGCTTTGGGTAGCTTTTTTGTCTACTATGAGCAGTTAAAAGCCTATCACGGATCAAACGGACCTTGCCTACTGTATTAACTCTAGTCTAGTAAGTCGTCTCACTCTAACATCGTTCCAACAGATAGGTGATCTACACTTCTGTTCATAGAGAGTCTCAAAAGGCACCATCTCAATACTGGCCTGATAGTTGTTGTTGTAAGCAAACCCCACTCAAGGTAAATGATCATTCCAACTACCACCAAAATCCATTACACATGCACGGAACATATTCTTCAAAGTCTGGATAGTTCTCTCCAACTGAGGGTGAAAAACAATACTAAAATGTAATTAAGTCCCTAAGACTTCCTGGAATTTCTTTTTGAATTGAGATGTAAACTGAGCACCATGATCGAACACAATGGAGACTAGAACCCCGCGAACTTTAATTATCTCATCTAAATACAATTGAGCTAGTTGTGATACACTATTAGTAGTCTCCACAACTAAGAAATTAGTAGATTTTGACAGCCTATCAATGATTAACCAAATAGAATCATAACCCTCTTGAGTGTACGGTAAACCAACAATAAAGTCCCTAGCAATCTCCTCCCACATCCATTGAAGAATTTCCAACTGTTTAAACAACTTATATGGTCTCTGATGTTTTGCCTTAACCTGTTGGCAAATTATGCAACTAGCCACAAACTATGCAATATGCTTTTTCATTTCAATCCGCCAGTAGAACTCCCTCAGATCATGGTACATCTTAGTCGAACCTGGATGTTGTGTAAACTGTGTTGTGTGCTTTCCTCAAAATTTCTTTTAACAAGTCATCTACTCTAGGAACACACAATCTAGAACCATAACAAAAAACCCCATCATCACCTATTATAAACTCCTTATTGCGACCCTAGCGAATACCTTGCATAATCCTATTCAAGCCTCGATCCCGATACTAGTTAGCTTTAATCCTATCTAGCAAGACAAGTTTAACCTGAAATTGAGCTAAGAAACTCCATATGAGATATCGAACTGCACTCCCTGGTCTGTCAGCTGATGAATCTCATCGATCAGAGGCCTTCTAGCAACAGATATATAAGCCAAACTACCAAAAGACTTTTTGCTCAAAGCATCTGCAGCTACATTAGTTTTCCATGGATGGTATTGTATAGTGCAATCATAATCTTTAAGCAGTTATACCCACCTCCTCTACCTAAGATTATGATCCCCCCTGATTATAGATGTACTTGAGACTTTTATGATTTGTAAAGATCTCACAGGTCTCACCCTACAAATAATGTCTCTAAATCTTCAGGGCAAAAACTACTACTGTCATCTCTATATCATGAGTTGGATAATTTTGTTTGTCTCTTTAGCTAGCGTAAGGCATCATAATACATCAGAACATTCTACATCGGAACACACCTTAACCTAACCCTCAAGGCATCATAATACACAATATAGCCACCAAAACTAGAAGGAAGAGCTAACACTAGTGTTGTAGTTAAATGAGTCTTAAACTCCTTAAAACACTATTTACAAGCCTATGACCATTGAAACTTGACATTTTTATGCATCAATCTAGTCAAAGGAGTAGCAAATCAAGAGAAATCTTTTGCAAATCACCTGTAATACCCTACCAGACCCAAGAAACTCTAAATCTCTGTCACAGATGTTAGCCTTGGCCAATGGATCATGGCTTCAACCTTCTTCTTATCAACACTCATCCCATCCTTAGATACTATATGGCCAAGGAAAGTCACACTTTCTAATCAAAACTCACACTTTAAGAACTTAGCATATAGTTGATGTTTTTGTAAAGTCTGAAGAACAAGTCTCAAATGTTGCTCATGATCCTCTTTACTCTTGAAGTACACCAAAACATCATCAATGAGCATGATCACAAATTTGTCCAAGAAAGGCCTGAAGACCCTATTCATAAGGTCTATAAAAGCAGTATGGGCATTGGTCAAACCAAACAGCATCACAAGAAACTCATGCTGACCATACTGTGTCTTGAAAGCAAATTTAGCAATGTCCACTTTCTTGATCCTTAACGATGGTATCCAAAATAAAGATCAATTTTTGATAAGAACTGTGCACCTTGAAGTTGATCAATCAAATCATCAATACATGGAAAGAGATACTTGTTACGCATCATTACCTTATTCAATTGCCCATAAGCAAATTTAGCAATGTCCACTTTCTTGATCCTTAACAGTGGTATCCAAAATAAAGATCAATTTTTTATAAGAACGCACCTTGAAGCTGATCAATCAAATCATCAATACATGGAAAGAGATACTTGTTACGCATCATGACCTTATTCAATTGCCCATAGTCTATACAAAGCCTTATAGAGTCATCCTTCTTCTTCACAAACAACACTGGAGCACCATAAGATGAAATACTCGATCGAATATAACCCTTATCCAATAAGTCCTATAATTACTCCTTAAGCTCAGCAGGTGTCGTGTGATAAGATAACTCCAATGCTTGTTAAACTTGTAAAGAATAGCTCCAACAACCGTTGTTCATCCTTCCATGGTCATTGGCTTTGACCTTAACTCCCGTTGGAGTAATATCAACGCTCGTTGTTTAATTTTCTAAAAAGCATGAACTTTATGCTTTGTTTTTCAAACACTTTAGAAATGCTTTAATGGTTAGTAGGGAATTCTCAATATTTGTTGGATATGCCTTCAACACTTATTGAGGTATGAAGTGTGCCTCGTTAGAGGGTCCATAAGTTATCGCTCAATCTAGAGCACTTTTCCAACACCTCTTAGGAAAGAGCAACGCTCGTTGCAAAGTCTAGGGAGTAGGGTTCAAAGTTGATCACTTTTCTAACATTTGTTACGAATATGCAACACATGTTAGTAAGTTCATATCAACACCCGTTGTGAAACCACAATGCCCGTTGTAAGTTTCAACACGGCTCGAACTAGATCACCTCTCTAATGTTCGTGATAAGATTTTCAACGCTTGTTGGATGGGCTAGAACATTTTGGACATCTGCAACATTTGCTCAATGCCCCTTGCGCGTTTCTTGACTCATATTGAAGTATGATCAATGCCTATTGAAAATATAGGGAATGCCTGTTGAGAGGTCTATAGAGCTTTCCTCATGCTAGAGTGTTTCTCTAACGCTTATGATATTTCAATGCCCGTTGAGAATTTCTCAATGCTTGTTAAAAGTTGTTTAATGTCCATTGAATTCATTTTCCCCTTTTATAATTCGTTTGGTCTCTTCATAGGATACAAAAATACTAAAATACAAACATTGAAATTTTTCTTGGTTTTGTTATTATTTTGTTATCATTCAAAACACATCATTCAAAGTGAAGGAGTGAGGCCAATGTCTTGAAATCACATGTTCTTCAAACATTCTCTCCATTGACACAACATCATGCTTATCTAAAATATGAAATTGAAACAGGGTTACAAAATTATTTGGAGCCAATATTTGATTTGATTTGACATCAAAAAAAAAAATTGGCATCTATGATAAAGGTAGTCAAGTTATAATAATAGGAGACAAAATTGACAAATTGACAACACTCATCACATTTTAATTTTTTTTATCATATTATAATGGAGTGAGAAATTTTAGGTTTTTGATCATATATACAATCAATCAAAATCAAAATTGAGATGTGTGTCAATTTTAATTGAACCATAAATTTTATTAATAAACATTCTTACTTTTTAGAGGAAAATATAAATTTAAGTTCCAAAGTCTCTCAATGTATGAAAGACGCTAATTTATGAATATTACTAAAACAAGAGGCGCCACTTTAAGTGCTTGAATTTCTCACATCCAAAAAAAAAGGGATTTTGGAGAGGAGAGAGGCTAAACCATGGCTTTCAGACCCAGAATCGCTCAATTCGTTGAATCAGAAAATTAAAGAATTAGACTCTTTGATCAATTTGGATCAAGTCTTAAATTTAAAATTAATCAAATTTGATTGATTTGATCAAAATCATAAATTGATCAATTTAAATAGAGTTGATCTATGTTTTTTTTAAAAAAAAATTTTTTTTAAAAATTTTAAAATTATATTTATGAAACTATTATTCATAATAAATATAAAGATTATTTTTATTTTATTTTTAAAAAATTATTGTAACTTTTAATTCTACTTTAATTATGTTTTCATAATGTGATTTTACAAATTTTTAAAAATAATAAATGATTATGTTTTGAAGGTGATTTATTAAAAATGATTATATTAATGTTGGATTGATATTATTTTAATTATTTTCAGAATATATAATTTAAATACAAGCAAATGATATTTGTTATTTTTTAAATAATTAAAACGTTAATTTTATATTTTACAACTATTATATATGAATAAAATTTTTATCGTTTAGAAATATTTTTTTATAAAATCTTTTATATTTTGTTATTATAAATTATAAATGATTCAATTATATAATAAATTCACTGATTATTATATTTATAATATATATATGATTTTAATATATTAAATTACATTCTAAATTGATTTCGATTTTATTTTTGATTTGTGATTTTTTACCTTGATCAAGTCAAAGATTGAATTAAATTTTAAAACTTTATATATATAATTATATAAGTTGATTGATGAAATTTCTTTTGGACATCTCTTATTTTACTAATATCACCATGGAATTTGTTTTGGTAAGTTAAATTTTTATAGAAAAATATAATTATTATCATCAGAATTTTTATCACCGCACTAATTTTTATATTTATATCAAGTTGTATTAATATTTTGATTTTTTACGCCATCTACTACACTACAATGGAGGCATCCAACCAAAATGTTTTTTCCTTATGGAACTATGGGATGGACATAGGCCAAAACTCCCCGCTGGAATAAGAAATAGTTGAGAAGGACGTGGAAGAAGAGAGAGATAGGCCACCAACCCCTACTAGCCATGGCGATGAAAAAATGAGAGGATTGAAGAAGAAGAACCTCCTCTTTTAGGGTTTTTTTTATCATTTCATCAAAATGGTGTCCTTTCATTTAGTAGAACAATGCCAGTTTGATGAAATGAAAATAAAAAAAAATTAACAAATCTCT
This sequence comes from Omphalea diandra, assembly GCA_949677035.1. Classification (NCBI taxonomy): domain Eukaryota; kingdom Viridiplantae; phylum Streptophyta; class Magnoliopsida; order Malpighiales; family Euphorbiaceae; genus Omphalea; species Omphalea diandra. Next base: position 19,350 of record CATIWR010090788.1, on the reverse strand, counting down.
CTCATTTTCCTTTATTTGAAAGCTAGTCTCATCTTCCTATCCATCTTCTTCTCATTTCGTCTCGTCATCGTCAGAGTTCTTGCTATCGTCACCAATCACCAGGAGCTCTTGATAGTGAATCTCTCTGAACATACTTTCTACTTTCGCCATTGAATCCCCAGTTGCCTATATTGTTTGTTCTTCTTTTCTCGCTAAACTAAATTACTTTTGAAGGTCAACTTTTGATCATTTTTGTATAAATTAGATTTTTAAAAAAATTTTGTCCAGTTTATCTTTTATTTTATTGAATAAAGTTCAAATATACTCATTTATTTAGTTTATTTTCATTTTTGTTTTTCTTTGTAGTATTAGTATATACTCTTTTGGGATATCTCAAAATGCATGTCCATTTTTATTACATCAAGAATATTTATAAACAATATTTCTAATTTACCCTCATTAATTATTAAACTAGAAAAGTGTTTTTAATTTCTCATTCAATATAATTGAGCATATAAATAAAAAAAATACATTATAAATAGTAATTTAGCAAAACATTAAATATTTTTCTTAAACAATATGAAAATTGGATGACAACAACTTTTTTGAGATAGATGTAGTATTTTTTCATGAAAATTTATTTTCACTTTTAGTGGTGAGTTTCAATATATCAATAATATTTAGGTGATTGGACTCATTTAAAAACTATAATAATAGAATTGTTGTTATTATAAGCGTCAAATTCAATGCACTTCCCTTCAGATATTATGGATATGTTTAATATTTTCGATATTTTATAGTTCTTAATATATTATTTATATTGTTTTATTGATAATAATTTATAAATTATCAAGTTATATAATTATTTAATTATATTTATATTTCTATTAAACAAAGAAATTGAACTAGAAACCCAATTAATGATTAACATATTCAACATCTACCAAATTTATTTAATAATAAAAAGCAATAAATGTCTATTTAATACAATAACAAAAAGGAAATGATGACAATAAATATGTTTTATAGTATAATAAATCGTTATTTACTTTTAAATTTGAAGATAAATTATCATTTGATCATTTGTATTCAAATAATAAACTAATTCTTAACATATCATTTGATCATTTGTATTCAAATAATAAACTAATTCTTAACATATTTGTAATTTAAAATAATAATATTGATATGCAATTAACATTATAAAAATTGCAAATTAACTCCATTTTAGCCGCAAAAGGTGATGTTTTGGAAACAAGAGATCTCATTAATGGTTAGCTCTTTTTAATAAGAATTTGTAATTGGTGAGGCTCTATTTAATACAAATTTATAATCTACTCCTTTTCAGTTGTAGCTTTATAGAAACATAAATTTTTATGACACCACAAAAAAAAAAGACATTATAAATTAAACAATACCCGGATCAATGACTACCTGTACGCCAATCAAGCGTGGCCTGAACGAGGAGATTAACGATTATGTTCCCAGCCCATAGATTCCAAGCAGGAAACTGAAAACGAAACCGTAACCCGCGTCTGGTTTATCTCCTAACCAACGGCCCCATCAAACTTTGCTGATGTTGTTCAAAAACAAACCCACCTATACTCCTACTCCTGCTCAACTACTAACAGTAACTGCCCCGTACGTAAAACAAAACCCTCCTTTCTACCCCTTATTTACAATCCGCCCACCCCCATCCCTATATATCTCCGTCTTGCTTCTTTCTTAGGTTGGCCGAATTCACCTTTCATACCGCCCTTAAAATAATAAAAAAAAAAAATAATTCAGGAATTGCTCGCCTTTCCTATGGCTACCTCAAGAAACAAATCCAACGGTTCATCTCTATGTACGTGTCGGGATCCTCTACCGATGATGCCTCCGTCATCATCAACACCACCATCTTCCGGTTTCGCTTCATCAACGGCTTGCAGTTTCACATCTCGCCCATCCACCTCTACATCGACATCCACCAATGCATTATTCACTCGTGCTACTTCCCCTACACGTGTGAACATGTACAATCATCATCAACGTCACACCAGCAGTGGTAGCAACCAATCCTCGCCGTCCCTGCGATTCTCAATGGACCATACAACCAAACGGCATGTGGCATCCAACGGCAATGCGGTGCCGTCGTCGAGTCAGAAGCGGACGTGCGCCTGCTCCCCTACGACGCACCCTGGCTCCTTCCGGTGCGCCCTCCACAGAGCAACAATGAAGAGCGGTAATGGATATGGGAGTCAAAGGGCGTCATATCACTCTAGTAGTACATTGAATTTTCGGCGATCGGCTATGAAGAATTCGCTGGTGAGGATCGGAGGCGTGGAAGGAGAGATAGTAAAGAGAGCATTGTCGGCTCTGATTCGTCCTTCTTCGCATCAGTTACGTCGCCGCGCGGCTTTCGAGCCGAGACCTAGCCGGCTCTCCCTCATGTCTAGAGCCGAAGATTTTTGAGTTCCTTTCTTGCTTGCTTGAATCGTTGGGTTGACTCAATTGCTGGTTTTTTTTTTTTTAAAGATCAATCAGATAGATAGTGATTTCAGATGGCGCAATAGATGGATTTTGAATGTGTATAAATTTTTGTCAGAGATCCATTTATCGGACTTTATTGGAATATATGTTTTTCCTTTACTCAGAAGATCAACCATAACTGTTTACTTCTTTTGTTTTTTGGGTTATGATGAAAATATTTATTATCAGAAATATCTTTTTAATTTTAATTTTTTGAAAGAATAAGCATTGAAAAAAGCGTTTCTTTTCTTATTGGTTTCATTTAGTTTTCTTTTATTTAAATTACTGTGCAAATAATTAAATCATTATTTTTATTTTCTCTAATAGGTGAGTTATTTTATTTTGTATTATTTGTTCTGCCTCTTCTTTTAGAAATTTTTAATTTATTATTTGGTATCAAGAGTTTTCATATTTTTAATAAGATTTTAATTATTTGAGATCTAATAATATTTAATGATATATTATTAATAATCTCTCATTTTGTTTAGTATACTTTATAAATTTCAGTTTATTTGGTTGTATTATTGAATTGGAATTCATTTATATTTACAACATATTGAACTGTTAATAAATATTTAAAGTTATTGAAGTTATTAATAGTAGTGAGATGGATTTTATATTATCTTTTATAGATATATAATTATTTATAAATAGAAATATTTTTTAAAAAATAAATAAATATATTGTGATTTTTTTTTTGGCCAAATATATTGTGGTATAAGGCAGAAAATTTTGTAATGTGTATGATATATTGACTTGACCTGTACTAGTTTGGAGAAGAAATGTTGTTAATATGGAGAAGAATTGACAGGCTGTACACTAATAATTAATGAACACATTTTAAGTGGATCAATGATTCACTACACAGAAAAGCACTGGTGTTTTATTTTCTTTGGAATCTTGACTTCAATTTTCCTTGTAAATGAAATGAGAGATTTCATTAAGGATGGATATTTACATTTCTCAAACAAAAAAATTTGCATTATAAGCAATTTTAAAAGGGTTATAAATCTAACTAATATACTAAGCATTGTGTTTGCTCTTCTCTTCACATCCTTCTAAATAAATAAAATTTCTCAAGAAATTAATTTCTTCTTCCTGGAATAATTATTTATTGCCCCCCGAAGAGTCAGAATTGTTTGTTGAATTATGCAAAGCCGACTGCATAAAAAGAGGTGACTTCCTCTTTTCTCTTGGTTTCATTCACTTTTTAGTTCATACTTGGGAAATTGTTTAGGGGGAGAAAGGAAAAAATAAAAAAATAAACTTTATTTTTTTCATTTTTTCTGTTTGGATAAAAAATAAACTTTATTTTTTTATTTATTTTCTCTTCATTTTGGATAAATAAAGGAAAATAAATTTATTTTTTTTATTTAATATAAAAATACGAATGACAAAAATGTAAATTCATCATAATTCCCTTTAGTCATCATATTTTCTCTTTATTTTGAGAGAAAAATAAGAGTTATTTTTCTATCTCTTAATTTCTTTCTATTCTTAAATAATGAAAAATTGCAATCAATCTTTATACTCTCTCTTTTATTTTCCTTTCTTCCTTATTTTATATCAATCCAAACAAAGGGTATTATTCTCCTATGGCCATAGTACAAATGTGCCTAGGTTAATTGGTTTGAGTAATTCAGAGTAGTCCTATTTATCATGGATTTTCTGTTAGTCTGTTAATGGATCTTATCATTATTTATTTAATTAATATTTTGAAAATGTAAGATTATACAAAGATTATTCATTAATATAAAGAAATGAAAATTTTACTTAGATTTAATTATCTTCAAGAATTACTTTATATTTATCTGACTTCAAAGAGATCAAATTCAAAATTGATCATGACAAATAAATTTGTGTATATAATAATAAGAAGAAGAAGAAGAACTATTGTGATGAAATTTTCAAAGTAACTGATAAGGTGGGGTAATTTTAATAATGAAAGAAGAGGTCAATTCTAAATTTTGTCGTGTATGATAGGATATTTTACCAAATTGGGTGTGCTCGTAACCACTGGCAAAGTGTCCAAAATTTTGGCATATACTAATATATTTCAGCGGATTGTCCAATGTGAGTTGGAAAGGGCACCCAATTAATTCCTACACTGGACTTTTGTGGCTACGTGTATGGCTCAGTTCTTTCCAGCTGGCTGCAGTATTAAATATTATATCATTGCAGTTTTGTCGCTCCATTAATGTCCAGTCTATATGACAATTGATACGGTAGACAACCACGTTTTCGATTTTTTTTTTTTTTTTCATTAGTTTGAATTTCAAGTCTTTAAAAATAATTTCAATACTATTAAATTAAAAATTCATAAATTATTTTAAACATATGTTTATTGATTATATTGGTAAAATTGAAATTAAATTACTAACTAATTTGATTAAATTTGAATTTATTTTCAAAATTATATTTTATTTTTAGAATTATTTTAATAATTACCTTAATGATTTTTTTAATTTTTAAAGCATTAAACTAGATTAATCACTTAAATTAAAAATTAAAGAGGCTGAATAAGTATTAACTGCGATGGAAAACCTGATAGCAAGCACCATTGTTTCAGGACGGGAAACATGTAAATGGCTTTGTGTCTGTTATCATCGTTACATTTTTCAATCTAAATCACAATCTCCCTTCTCTCATCATATGAAATGGGTCTCATCTCCATTAATTAATTGATCAAATCAATTGATCCAAAAATCAATTAGTTATTATTGGTTGGATTTAAAAACATTACTCACCAACATATATGGATTATGGCATAAGAGTATCACATTCTAAGTCTCTTAGAATCTGTTTTTTTTTTTTTCAGAATTGCTCCTTTTCACCAATCGAATTTATGGGAAAACTGCCCCTCAAAAATTTATGGAAGACTGAGTTGTAGCTCTAACTTCAGCGACATTTTAAATTATAAAGCTAATGACAAACAAGAAATAATTACAGTACTAATTCAAACGTTAATTATATGATCAATTATTCATTGAAAAAAAAAGGCTTTTATGGTCTTAGGCCTGCATTAATTCTCAAAGCTCAGCCCAAATAAAGGGTACACAGCCCAGAAGAAAGTAGATTGTCCAATTGAATTGAAATAAGACATAACTAGGCTCAAGAGAAAAATTGGAGTCCGGAAATTACGAGAAGAAAAATCTAGTTTGGAACTCTTTTTTTCCCAAACATTAATGTTACTGTTAACTCTTGAATGGGCCTGTTATAAGTTCTTGGACTTTGGAACGCAGTAGCACTCTAATGGCGAGTGAGCTTGTAGTTGTACGTTAGGTTTCATTTATTTCCCATGAAATATTTTTTAAATTTATTACATGTAATAAATAAATAAAATTAATATCAAATTTGATATCATGAAATATAAAAAATTGTAGATATTCGATCAAATTTTGTTTAAAATTTATAAAAATAAAATTAATATACAATTTGATATTACAAAATATCGAAAACACTTAATCAAATTTTATTTAAAATTTTTTAAAAAATTATCAAATATGATTGAAGTTTAATATCATTGTAGATTTCATGCACCATGCCACTTATCAGTGCTCATATATAAAATATAGGTAAATTATATATTGATATATACATATATTATTACTGTATAAAATTTTAAATTATATATATAATTTATTAATTATTAATGATAATTTTGTTAAAAATAAAAATTATTGAAAGCAATAAATAATTACATAGTAATACAATTATTATTTAATATTTAAAATTATTAATTATGATATATATATATATATATATTTTGAATCTATATGTCTTAAAATTATATAAAATAAAATTTTATTATTTATTAAATTAATTATTTATCAAATAAGCTATTCAGAGTTTTATTAGTTTATTATATAGAACTATTTAATTAAAAAATTATAAATAAAAATAAATAAAGATTAAGAGAAACTGTAAATGAGCGATTAAAATAATAAAATTAAAAATAATATATATTATTTGTGTCAAAAATATTATACATTTAATCATATGATTATTTTATAAATATTTATAAATATATTTTAAATAATATATTAAATTATAAATACAGAATGTACAAATTATATTTAACTAATTTTAAATGTGTTGCTTTTTAGCTTTTGAGATGATCTCGATGAAATAAAAATAAATTGATCAATGTCAAGAATTTCTTATTCAATAATCAGTTGAAGAAAAGAAAAAAATGGTAGATCATGTTGGACTGTAAAACTCACAAGGAGAAGAGTCGTTTTTTGGTCAATTTGGAAACTGTTACGTATACATGCACTTCTCAGTTTCACTCCAACCTCTGAATACTTTGTATTTTCTCCGGACAGGAAATGCTATTACCATATGATCTATCTATCTATCTATCTATCAATCATGCCCAAAACAGTGCTTAAAGCGGGGAGTAGGCCCCCGTGGTTGGGATTGGCAGCAGCAGCAGCAGCATGGGTGCAGGTGGCTGCGGGCGCCTACACCTTCCCAGTCTATTGTACGGCACTCAAATCAGTTCTGGGATTCAATCAGCAGCAGCTTATAATTCTTGCGGTGGCTAATGATATTGGAGAGCATTTGGGTATCATTCCTGGTATTGTTATCATTAAGTTTCCTCTTTGGGCGGTTCTTTCCGTTGGTATCCTTTATTGTTTCTGTGGTTATGGCATTCTTTGGCTTGCTGTTAGCCAGACTATTCTTGGCTTGCCTTATTGGCTGGCGAGTTTAACATTTTTATTTTTATTCTATAAAGATTTCAACTTTTTGTTCTATATATTCATGGGCTTCATTTAGTTTTATTTCCATCTTTATTGGCTAATTCCATTCAGAAGACTTCCCTTTTGTTTTTGCTTTGCGGGTTCTTTTTTTTTTTTTTAGTATCTGAGTAGGGAACTATTACATGTATGATGGAATTCGAAGAGTTGCTTCCTGGGTTTTCTGTTGTCTTTCAGTTCAAGTTTTGGTGATTAATTACATGGAGTTCATTGGTTGGAGCTAATACTTGGAATTTTAAAGAATCAAATTTTATTAATAGCAAAACTGAATGCACAACCCACTGCTATTTTTTTGAGCTGTGAAACGAAAAACAAAAACTATCTTCCTTGGTTTGATGCGTTAAGTCATGCATCTAGTCCATGGCGTTTTGAGAACTAACTAACAACTTGATTGCTTGAAATTATTGCTAGTTTTTAATCAAACCTTTTTTGCCTAAACACTTGACAAATAAGAATCCACTTTGAAGTTTCATCTTTTTAATTAGGACTATTTATGCATTTTATACTTATCTGGGAGTTTCTTGATGGATTTTGTCCATAAGTATGGCTTTTGTTGTTTTCCTATTAGATTAGTGATCCTCATTTTTTAGTTCTCTCTCCTCTCTCTTTTCAATCGTTTGTTCTTCAATGAATTTGTGCAACTGTTCACTCTAATTTTGTGATCCTGATGAAGTGGGTGTGGAATCTGGTGATTCATTTCTCATCAATATTACAGCTTTCTCTGTATTAGCTAGATGCTTGTGAGAAAGATGCAAATCTATCAACTTGGAGTTTTTCTAACTGAAATAGCAAGAGTCATATATTCTGAATAAATGGCTAGGACATATCTTATTCCTTTGTAAAACTAAACCTTTATAAATTTGGGGAATCTTTAACTAGAGAAATGCATATCATCTAATAATAGTTAATTTAGCTTATTCTTTTCCCAGATTAACAAGGAGTGATGCAATTTAGTGCAAAGCTCCCCAAAATGCTGAATGAGCTTTCTTAAGTTCAGAATTTACTGCACTTTCTTTAATCGGAATTCAGTCTAATCATATAAATGGATTGCTTCTGCCCTGACAATTTTGATCAAAATTTCAGGGTATTGTACAGGATTATGGTGCTAGGATTTTCCACATTGAGGGTATGGAAGCAAAAATTCGCCTACTTTAATTTCAGTCTGCTGGACAGGGGAACCCTAGATACAGGACTGTTGATCTATATGCTATTCTCCTTAAGCGAAAGAACAGGCATTATGTAGACTATCTTCTCTATCAAAATGATCAGCTATGGTGTGCTTAAGGAGAATATTTTGAATGGGAAGAAACTTATTGTTTAGTGGTTGCCAATGTTGAACTTTTTGTTGACAACTGAGCACATATTTCTTATCTTTCAAATCTGTGCAGGTATTTGCAAAATCTATATTAAGCTTCTCTTAATGAAACCAAGCAATTAACAACTGACTAATTAATGTCATTCCCTGTTACGTATCAGTTTTAGATAGGTCCATTTAAATGATTGTCATTATTGAAGTTCTCTTCTGAAAGCCCAGTTAGAAGTTCAGTGGTAGGAGAATATGTTTGTTCAAACATGTCCATTGGTTGGGTCACTTTTCACAGACCGCTTTATTTTGTTTATCACCTGCTAAGGTTCAAACTTGGCTCAACCTAATTATATCCTAGGAAACCTGCTATCTCTACATTCCAAATTTCATGTGGGTGCAGTATTCCTGCTTTCATTATGCATAGAAAAGGTCCTGGCTTTCTAGAAAACTTGTGAATGTGTTTTCTTGTTGACATGCTTTTTTTACTTTTAGAGTTCCTGTGGAGTGATATGCGAGTCTAGTTGACCTGTCGGAAGTATTTACATAGAACTCGTTTCTAAATTTCAGTTTGTGCTTATGGTAAAATGAGTGTACCAGAGTTGGAATGTTACACATTCATAACTTATTCCTTTTTGTTTATCCTCTTCCCTCATGTATCTCATATTCTGTTCTCTAAAGGAAATCCCTCATCGCCTTATGCGCCCCTCCGCGGCGTAAATGTAGAATTTTTTCAACAAAAGAAAAAGAACAAGTTATGGGAATAAGCACCTGTAGGTAGTGATAGTCACCTATCCCCTGTAAATTCGCATTTTTTAATTTGAAATTTCATCTACTTTTTCATTGAACTTTAGTTATTCTTTTGTTTTGTTCAGACTATCATTGAGGCATATTTTTAAATTGAGACTTGGTTCAGTTTTGTGTTTGCAGCTTTCCATTTTATCATATATGTGCTTCTATCTAACCCTTGCTATCCATTGCTGTTGTCGCTATGGCTTGGTCTTGTTCTTGCCACTAATAGCAATGCATGTTTTGGCACAGCAGTGATTGTAACCAATATGAGAAACTTTCCTCTCAGTAGGGGTACTGTTTCTGGCATTTTCAAAGGTTATGTTGGGATCTCTGCTGCAGTGTACACACTGCTTTATAATATGGTGCTTGATGACTCTGCTTCAAAGCTTCTGCTATTTCTTACAGTTGGTATTCCGATTATATGTTTAGCAATGATGTACTTTATTCAGGCATGTACTCGAGCTTCAGGAGAAGACTCTTCAGAACATGTCCATTTTGTTTTTATGTAGGCTGCGAATGTTGTCCTTGGCCTTTATCTTCTCATATCCACTATCCACTATAACAAGTGATGTGATTCCTCTGAGTGACACTGTTTCATGTGTTAGTTGCCATTATGGTTATTATTTTGATGTCTCCTATTGCAATTCCTATCAAAATGAGTCTTTTTCCTGCAAGGCCTAAGAACAGTATCCCAGAAACCGATTCTTCAGATAATCTGGTTTCAACAGAAGGTGAATCTATCCTAGCTGAGCCTTTGTTGACACCATCTTCTTCAGGTATACATCTTGGAAGTTTTCTTGATAATGAGGATGCTTCAGAAGTGGAAATACTTCTAGCTGTGGAAGAGGGAGCAGTCAAGAAGAAAAGGAGACCTAAGAGAGGGGAGGACTTTAAATTTCGAGAGGCTTTGATCAAGGCTGCTTTTTGGCTTCTCTGGGTGGTATGCTTTCTTGGGGTTGGTTCTGGAGTTACCATTCTCAATAACTTGGCTCAAATTGTTGTTGCATTTGGTCTCAAGGATACAACAATACTGCCTGCTGTCTTCAGCTTTTGCAATTTCATTGGCCGTCTTGGCTCAGGCGCTGTTTCTGAGCACTTTGTCAGGTTATTCGTCATTGGCTTGGCATCATCTACTAGATTGGACCGTGATATATTCGTTTCTTTCAAAAAAGCACTGTGGTTGATGTTAATGTTTCCATTAGGCACTCATCATAAATCCAGTTTTACTAAATCAGAAAATATTATTGTTGTCTTGGTTTTTGTTATGAACTTTGAGAGAACCACACTCCAAAAGCTACCCATTGAGGTGGGAGAGCCCAAGTCTATATAAACTTCACATTGAAATCCCACACTTGCAATGTGGGATTCACCAAGTCCCCCAACATATCCCTGCAGTTGAACAACACTCAACGTCCCTGGCAGCTTACCAGTAATTTGAATTTGGCCTGCAAGGTACCCTTTTTGACACTATCCATAATTAAGTTGTCGGCTCTGATATCAACTGTTATGAACCTTGAGAGAACCACACCCTAAAAGCCAGCCATTGAGGTGGGAGAACCTCAGTCCATGTGAATTCCACATTAAAATCTCATACTTTAAATGTGGGATTCACCAAGTTCAGGATCTTGGCCAATAGGATCCCAACAGTTTTCTTCTAAATGTATACTCAATTATGTTCTTACCTTCAGCTGTTCAACTTCTTCTCTGCATTCCTAACTCTTCATCTCTCTGTTGAATGTGATGTGTTTGGCGTTTCTGAGAGCATGGAGGTTAATATGACAAAATCATGATATTGTAGGTCAAAAACAATTCCTGAAACCGTGTGGATGACATGTGCACAAATAATCATGGCCATCAGCTTCATTCTTTTTGCGTTAGCTCTTGATGGTATTCTCTATGTTGCAACCGCTATGATTGGTATCTGCTATGGGATTCTGTATTCCGTGATGGTGCCAGTTACCTCTGAGCTTTTTTGCTTGAAATATTTCGGCATAGGCAATCCCATTGATGCACTCATATTCTCAGGGATGCTTGCTGGTTATGCACACGACGCAGAAGCTTCTAAGCAGGGAAGTTCTACCTGTCTAGGCCCTGATTGTTTCAAGCTGACATTCTTGATTCTAGCTGGCATCTGTGGCTTAGGCACCATTCTGAGCATAGTCCTGACAGTCAGAATACGGCCAGTTTATCAAATGCTTTATTCAGGGGGTTCTTTTCGTCTGCCACAGACTTCAAGACATTGATGTTGAAGATAATTATTATTTATTAAAAATTGAGACATGCCTATTTTGCAGAGTTTAGTGCAGTTAAACATGGTAACAAAGTGCTGTTTTATCATGCAAATTGCTGAGATATTTATTATCTCCTCCTCGTTGTATTGTCTTTGAGGGATGCTTTTTGCTACATTGAAGCCAAAACTAGAATACTGTATTAAACTATATGAGAAATATCAATATGATAGTATTTATATTTTATTTATGTTTCTTTTAAATTCTTGCCTCTGTTTTGTAGACAATTTAGGCTTCCAAACGAATACTGGGAGCATACCTGTGTCTTCCTATGTTCCTTGAGCATTCAGATAAGCCCATGTCACAATGCGTACTTATCTGATGTATCCCTACTTTGTTTCTCTGTTCTGGTGCTTATAACATGTTCAATCTGATATCTAGCATCTCAGTATCATTTTTGTAGGCTCTCCTAACCATCCTATGTCTCTTCACATTAGTTTCTCTCAGTATGGTTTCCAGGACATGCGTGTGCACCCACACCACTATTTAAATCCCACATATGAGTTAAACCCATGAACTTTTTGACTCGTCATATTAGAGTCTAATTAATTAAAAACAAAAAATGCATCTGGAATGAAGCTTATCTTTCTCACACAATTTGCTCTGTTCTGTTGCCAATTATAGTATAAATTGAATTTGGAAGCATGTGGAATGAAGCATATCTCATCACAATTTATCTGTTCTGTTGCCAATTATAATAGAGTGAATTTGTAGACACTTCAGTGAATGATGTCTGAGAGTTAAATTCATCCATTAAAGTGAGAACTGATAACTTCAGCTTTTATCAAAAAAAAAAAAAAACATGGGTACATAAATGTTTGCATGCCTAAAACAAATCAGCCTCTTTAGGAAGACACTAAAAAACTGCCAATACCCTTCTTTTCTATCAAAGAAAAAAGATTACACCATAGAAAAGCAAGGGGAGAAAATCTCATTGCTGAAACAGACCCTTGATGCTAAAGTGTACCCTCTAATCTGACCCACCACTAATTAACCAAAAAAAAATAAGAAAGAGAAGTCTTCATAAACACACAAATGAGACTCTTTCTGGTGGAAGAACCCAAAAAAGCCATCTCTCACCATTGTAATTAACATCAAGAAAAAAAACTAAAACACCAGAACAATTAATAATATTCATGTGGGTTTAAGATTTTGGAACATGGTATCCCACCTGATCTCTTCAACACCAGTTGACCAATACCCATCATCATCACTATCCATCATCTTCTCCTCTTTATGAAGATCACAAACCATAGGACCTGAAAAACTATCTAATCTAGAACCAGAAACCACCATAGGACTTCCATTGGTGAGCAACAACCTCCCTTGGTTAGCCATCATAAATTTCTGGTTCCTCTTCATCATCGCCCCTCTCCATCTAGTAGCATAACCAGGTCTAGGAACAACAACAAGGGCAGATTCTTCTCGGCAAGCCCATGCTCTTATGTGCTCAGCTAGATACCTCTTTGTTCTCTTGATGGCAACAAGAAATCTTGCCATGGCACGTGGGGTAGCTCCTTTCTCTCTTCTTGCAAGCTTGAGGATCTCTAGCCTATGTTTGGCTATTGATATCCCCATGCTTTGAAGAAACTCATGGTTGAAATAAGCTATATCATCCTCTTCAAGCTCATTATGAGAAAAGGCAAGGCCATATTCATACACAAGAGAAGGCTCAAGGCCAGTTTTTGATAGCCAAGAGAACCAATCCATGTCTTCTAAGAGGTTGAGTTATGAGTGTGTCTTTGTGCTTTCCAGGACTAAGAGGAGTTATGTACATAAGGAGTGGGAATTGATGGTAAGATATAGAAAACAAAACGTGTAAGACGGTGGTGAAGTTGGCTAGAATAGAAGAGGAGGCTTAAGACTTTGAGACTTGTTTCTTTCTTTCTTTAAGGGGGAGGGTTTTGCTTTTCTTTTATAAAATGGCTCGGCAGTTGAATCTTGAGAATGACTAAAGAAAAAGCAGGATAGGAAGTGGGGCTTTACGTATGGTGTCATGTTCCCTCCAAAAACAGGCTGAAATGTGAACCTCCGTTACGAGTTAGGCCTAAGGATTTCTTTCATAATGAAATCGCAAATGCCATCAATCACGGTATAGGAGAATGGTAGTCGTGTACTAGTGTGTGTGGGGACATGAAAAAGACTTTAAATGTTTATACCCAATTAATAAAATAATTCAATGGTATTAAATAAGGCGATGAATATTTTTTACATGTGATAAAAAAAAAAAAAAAAGACATTTTCTTCATTTCACAATGTCGTTTTTAAAAAGTGTTTTTATTTCAAAATATGTATCATTTTACAATACTAAAACAATATTAATTGATTTTTTTAAAATTTACTCTTATTAATTCTCTCCCCCCTTTCTCCTCTCCCCCTTTTCTCTTAGTGGTAGAGATAAATTAGGAATATATTAGTCCATGTCAATAAAAATTATTTTTCATTAATTTTTTTAATCTATATGCATAATTATAAAATAATAGATATTGTGAAACAACAAGAATATATACTAGTAAATTTATTAGACATTTATAAATAATTATTTTATATATATTCTATTATTAAGTAAGTATATAAAGTGAGCATATATAATCTAATATAAATAATTTTTTCCCGTGGGACATACTATTTGCACTTGTCTTTGTATGTAGGTAAAGTGGTATGTGATTTGTGGAGGAAATTGGAAAATTTTGGATTCAATTTTCAAACTTGGCAACCCAATTCTTCTTAAAGTGGGATTATATAGTTTTGTAAGACTGAAACCAACCCTTCTTACTATTTCGCTAATCGCTGCCTAATGCTTAATTGGTGGACATTTCTATGCATGAACGAACAACCTAATTTATTGAGCCTTTGTTTCTTGTCAAATACTCTATTTGTTTCAAATTAAATGTCATTTTAAAGAGAAATTCTTATTTCATAATACTTGACATTTTATAATTTTTCATAAACATTAATTTAATTTTTTAATTCTATTATTTCTCTCTTTTATAATAATTATTTATTTATAAAGTGTGTAATAATTTATAAAAATAATTTATAAAAATAATTAATTAAAAATAATATAATTTTTTATTTATTTAATAACATATATTAAATACAATCCTTCATATATGTACAAAAACGTTAAACGACATTTATTAAGGAACAAATGAAGTATCTAATTTGCTAGCAATAATTAGTAATTAAGCCTCATTGGATTAGGAGTAGTGTGATAGGGAAGCCATATATTCAGTTGTTGAGGATGTGCCTTCAGATAGATTAAAGTGATAAGAAGAATTCATATTATTAATGAGGTAGGATTAAAGCCTTATTGAGTAAAGTTTATTGTAATTCGTGTAAGATAGAAAGGTTACTTATAAACACCAACCATTAGATGACGTCCCTTATTGTTATTAAGTGTTTGTGTCATAATAGAAAAGGTTAGAACTTAGAAATATAAATTTAAAAATATAATTTTTTTAAGATTATTGAAATCGTAAGATCATTTCTATATTGTGAAATACAAACCAGATCAGTAAAAGTAGATATCAAATTAATGGTTGGTTCAACTAGATTTGAATCGATTTTTAAATTTATTTTTAAAAATATTTCTATTTTATAAATATTTTTCTGATTTTTTTGAATTATTTCCATGACATTTTTATAATATTTTATTTGTAAATTATTAAATTGAATCAGTCAAATTGAGAATAAATTAGTTGATCAATTCATTCACTCATTTAATTTTAAGACACTGAATTATTCAAATAGTGAAAAATCAAAACTTAAAATTTGACGACCTGTCTCTTTTAAAAGTTAAAAGAAATGCATATCTTGTAATTTATAACACAAGAAATTAAGAGATCAAATTCAGCATAGCCCCTTTAACTATGAATTTATAGTAATATATATATATATATATAAAGTCCGCAAATTAATCCAGGAACGTAAATTAAATAAAAAGTGCGCACATTGACCACAAGGGATTGCTTTTTCCCTAACACAAGAAATAAATGTATATCCTTTTCTTGAGGGATTAATAATATAGAAAAGTTTTTCCACAATTGATTTGGGAATCTGCTTTCCTCCCCAAGAAAAAAGAAATATAATTATATGTGAACTAAGTTAGACTTTTTTAATTAATTGTATTAGTTGTTGTCTACTACCATCACTATCTTATTAGTCATCACAACTTTAATTATGCCATGATTAGGCAAATACATACGATGTGAGATGATCATATAGTTTCTTAGTTTAACCCTTTGACGTCTTCGCCTATTTTATAGTTTATCTTTAGTTATACGAGCGAAATTTGTAGTTCTAGAACTATGCTAACCGCATAAGTTGTTGTTTAGACTCAAATTTGACTTTAATTTCAATTGTCCTTTTATAATGTCATTAGTTGTGGTCTGCCATCAATTACTAATTATATGTTTTTATAACTCACTAATGTTACGTTATCTGATTTGCTAATGTGCAACACAAAATGATTTGAGATTGAAAAAATATTTAATTATTTGGAATGTAACATTTTGAGTTATGCAATTGAAAAAAGAAATGAAAGAACTGTTCGTAATTATTTATATAAAATTATTATTATATATCACAATTATCTAATATTATATTTTTTTTTCTAACAAATAGAAATCATGCATTGATTCAATGTATACATTTAGTATAATAATAAAAAAAAAATAGAGAAACATAGCCTTATTCACTATAATGACGTGTTTAGGAACATTAACTACAAAATTTCCTCTTTAAGCTAAGAGAAAAATCATGATGTCAACAATGGAACTAGCAGGCATTACTTGATGCTTTTCTTTTCTGTTATTGTGAAGGCTAAGGCATGCAAGTTTTAGAGTCATTTGACTCATAAGAGTTTGTAGATTAATTAATTAAGAGCATGCAAGCTTTAACTTCTCCCAACTCCAATTAATATTACCCTCAGATAGCATAATCATTAATTTCTTAGACAATAGACACATTACATAATTACAATTGTGACAGATAGTAGCAAGTTTCCCTTTGTAAAGATCATTCCTTTTTAATGTCTTCCAATTAATTTTCCTACAAATAGATACTAAAAATCAAGAGTTATTGTTTGATTTCTTTTTTTTTTCTTTTTCATTTTGCTTTTATATGGCTTTTCTAATATTATTAGAATTGAGTGTCAAAGCCTGAACTTCTTAGATTTTAAATTATAAGATAGTTATGTGTTTATCAAATTAATTGATTGAGATTAACTTAATTCAGCATTTACTATGAAATAAATATTCGATTAATAAATTTTTTTAAAAAAATTAATTCTAAGAATCTAGGAATGTGATAAGGCTCTATTTAGCAAAATCCAATCACATGTAAAGGTTTTGTTTGGTAATGGGTCCAACACTACCATTTGTCTGAAAAATGCACCAGCAAAGTTTAGTCTTGGTTGTCTGATTTCGCCCACATTCACATGCCTCATGGATTACAAATTTGAATATTGAAACTTGGTAGGGTTCACGGGCAATGCTTATTGATAACAGTAACTACTGTCGTAATATACTTAAATTAAGTTCCATGTGAAGCTAAAACATGCACTCCTTTGAGGACAAGACCTTTTCTAGTCTACTATTTCAGTATTTGGATTTTCTGATAAAAACAATCATGTTTTTTTTCCTTTTTTCTCTTGAATCACTTGAGAATTGAGATGATATTTTTTTTTTATTCAATTTAAATGTGATTAGAACAAATTTGATTTAATTTGACTTAAAATTAAAAGATATCAAAATGATCCAACTTGAAATTATTTAAAAATTTCAAGATCAAATTTGATTCAAATTTAATTTAATTTAGTAGCTCATCCACATTAATTTGGTTTTGATCTGATTTAAAATTATCTTAATTTAATTTTATTTAAATTATTAAAATACTTACTTTAAAGATTAAAATAATATTTTTTTATTTTAAAATTTTAAATTATAACTGACTGTTCACAAATCAACAAGATTCAACTCGAATTTAATTAAGAAAATATTATTTTTAATCCCATTCAAACTATTCATCACCTCTACATGAGAATGAAACACATGGTAACCACTTTTAGTTGAGATCTTTGGATATTTTTGAACACAAACAAAAGATTGAAAAGGTACATCATTTTGTCTAATGCGCCCCATAAGTAAGAAAGAACAAGAAGCTATAGCCAGCCCGTGTTCCATGCTCATGGAGCACCATGCAATTTCCGCACATTAGATGCTTTTGTTTTTTGATTGATGATGCAGTTTCGTGGAAATCCCACAAATGTACATAATCTTCAAGTAATGATGACATTTGGTGTAATTTTTTTCTTTCCTTTCTTTCTTATGAAAATGGATCATCCTCATTATATTTACAAGGCACATTGGTAAAAAAAAAAAAAAATCTGCATGTGTTATGGCCATTATATACAATTTTTTTAATTTTCATAAATTTAGTTAATTTTATAAAATTTTTGGCAATTATAGTCAATTTGAAATTTTTATCAAAATTAGATAATATAGTTCATGACGTATCATTTATGTAAAATTGAATTTCCAAACTAATGGGATTCACTAAACACATCGTTCTTAAAATTCAATTTTAAAATAAACGACACGTCATGAGTCATGTTATCAAATTTTGACTAAAATTCAACATTGGCTATAATTGCCAAGAATTTTGTAAAATTAACTAAATTTATCAAAACCAAACAAATTAAATATAATTATCAAAATATATAAACGTCTACATTTTTTTATGTTATAGTAACTTAGAATGTATTTGATTTTTTATTCATTTTTATATTTATATTTTTTATTTCAAATATTTAAATAAATTCTTATAACCAGAGTGCCTATATTGTATCTTGAAATCGTGATATACCTTCATGATCCTTTAGTTGAAGTTGATGCAGCAGTGTTAGACCCCATCCTTCTAAGTTTGGCATGAAAGTTTTAGAGGTGATGTAAAAAAATATTAACAGAAAGTGAAATAATAGCATGAAATGAAAAGTAATAAAATGTTAATTATCTTTATCTTGTTTGGGAGTTTCAAAAAAAATAATATGAAGTTAAAGGGAAGTAATAATATTAACCTTATTTGAGAATTCTAAAATACAAGAAGAAAATTAATTAAAAAACATCAAATTGATATTTATATTCAAGATACAAACTATTGCATTGGATATTTAGTAATTAACAAAATACTAAAAGTTATGTTTGTCTTATAATATATTTTATTTTTAACACCCTTTTTCATTTCATTATCAGTATCTAAATTGTGAGTTAAAGAAGAGATTAAAAGATGTAAAAAATTAACGTCTATTAAATTTCTCTTTCCATTAAAATGGTACTTTTAAATAAAATTCATTATTTACATTTATTTTCATTTCATTTTTTAATCCTATCAGCGTACTCCCATGTAAGTTGTAAAAGAGAAAACTCTTCAATGGGAACAGACAAGTCAGAAGCATATCTATAGTGAGTTTTTTTTTTTACACCGTACTTCTGAGATTGTCTCCTTCTTTCTTTTACAAGCATTCTCATCAATCTTTGTGATAGTCTACATAATGGAATTCCCCTTAGTTAGGTACTTTACTAGTTTTAGGATTCCTCTTTTGAAAGAAAAAGAAAGAAGTGGTCCTTCCAACAACAGAGTCAATAGCAACTGAGTCGTGAACTGTCTATCCTATTCTCTAACAGTAGATAGGAAAAGTCCCATTAGCTTTACTAGG